>PVJN01007837.1:18074-40962 GCA_004026805.1 Lasiurus borealis | reverse complement strand
GTGAGAATTCCATCGGCAGAACGAAAAATAAAGCCCATACCTCCTCCAGCGGGATTCGGGCGGAATGGTACTTTAATGTGAGAGTGTATTCCGTCCGCGGCCCTCCTTGCAAATAACAGATAGATGATGGCCCACTTCCACGGGGTAAGAATTTAACGGGAGGACAGTATGCTGCCATTTCCTCTGCATTCCGGTTGAAGTCAGTTACGTGATTCCTTTTCCCGGAGCGGCCCCGAACCCCCTCTCTGTTTAATTCTGTGAGTAAAGATCCCATCCGTCGAGCTTTTCCTAAATGCCACTTCCACGAAACGCTTTCTGATCTGCCATCAAGTCTAATCTCTCCTCGGAGTGCCCCTCACAGTGTGTTTACACCTAACTTGTGATTCCACACCTTCTGTCTCCCCGTTCCTTCTCTCACTAACGGGGTGCTGCCGGGGACAGCTTCCCGGCCGGGTCTGTGGAGTCCTGAGCTCAGGGGGGGGGGACACCCCACCTTCTGCGACAAAAGGTGGGTGCTTCCTTTCTCGGCTCCCTGGCTGCCCAGGGTGGGCACATCCCCGGCCCCGCCACGCTCCCCTTCCTGGAACACTGAACCCCGGGGGTGCTGGAGGCAGCAGACAGTTGGGATGATTCAGAGCCGCCACAGCTGAGGCGCCAGTGCAGGCCCGGGGCAGCCAGTGCGCGGGCACAGCAGCACCCGGCTGCGTGGTGCCACGTGTCAGAGGCCCGCATCCTGGAGGTGGGATGAGCTTGGCTCTGCCCCCTCAGTGGGGCTCCTGATGGGTGCCCAGGGCCTACCATGGTTTGCAGCATCCTCAGTGGTTTTGTGAGCTCCCCAGTATGTCTCTTCGCTATAGACTGGGTAGGGTGTGTGTCTCCTCCCCTCCGCCCCCCGCTAATTGATATGTTGAAACCTGATCCCCAATGAGATGGTATTTGGAGGGAGGGTCTTTGAGAGCTGATTAGTATCCTTAGTAAAGAGGCCCAAGAGAGCTACTCCAGCCTTCCTGCCACGAGAAGATCCATTAAAATGCCACTCCAGAAACCGGTGTGGCTCACTCAGTGGATAGAGCGTCAGCCTGCGGACTGATGGGTCCACGGTTCGATTCCGATCAGGGGCATGTACCTTGGTTGCAGGCACATCCCCGGTCGGGGGTGTGCAGGAGGCAAGCTGATGGATGTTTCTCTCTCTCATCAATGTTTCTAACTCTCTATTCCTCTCTGTAAGAATCAATAAAGAAAAAACACCACTCCATCCAGGCATCCGCCCTGGAGTCCCCGTGACATCCCATGGGGAGAAGCGTGAGTTTTATTTTCATTCGGGCTCAGAATGACAGGGTCCATCGTAGGGCTCGTGGGCTCGGTTTACAAAGGAGACGAGTAGGGCACTTTCTGTGAGATTTTCTTCTTTTCTTTTTTTAAAATATATTTTATTGGTTTATTTACAGAGAGGAAGGGAAAGGGATAGAGAGTTAGAAACATCAATGAGAGAGAGACATCAATCAGCCGCCTCCTGCACCCCCCCACAGGGGATGTGCCCTCAACCAAGCACACGCCCCCGACCGGAATAGAACCCGGGACCCTTCAGTCCACAGGCCAATGCTCTATCCACTGAGCCAAACCGGTTTCGGCTTCCTGTAACGTTTTCATTGTCGATCCAATTGCTTTGCTACGCAGGTTCTTTTGGGGATGGTGCTCCTGGTGTGATCTCTCAGTTCTCCCGGGCTTGGCAATCTAGTGTAGCTCCCTGCTTGAGCTATTTGGGTTCTCTTGATTGGGCCTTCGAGCTTGAGAGGCACAACCGCGGTGGCTAGAAGTCAGCGGCCATGGAGGGGAGTGTCCCAATTGTTGCTGTCTCGCACCCTTAATTGAAATCACGCGTGCCCAGTGGGGACTCACAGTGGCATCCAGGAACCATCTGTTGGGGGTGATGGGACTCAGAGGGCCTGCACTCTGGAAAGGTGTGACTGTGGTGCCCAGAGTTCTGTAGTTGTGGGGTGAGCACACTCAGCTTTTGCTGCTGCACCTGTGGTGGGTAGGCGCTCAGTCCCCATGGCGGCTCACAGGGGCACCCACGGTACGTCTGCCTGCGAGGCACCCTGAAGCTCTCTGAAGGGCCCTGGCAGGGTAGCTGCGTTATTGAGGTGCCTGTGGGCGGTATCCAGGATGAGTGGATTCAGAATTTCTCCTGCTGAAGGGGTGGGAGTGGAGGGGGGGAGGGGAGTATGCCCCTGTTTGTCCAAGGTCACACCCAGGGAGAGCTCACAGTGGGCAGATGGGCTCAGGGTGCCTGCCTGCTGGAGATTCACATCTGTGGAGGTGCATTTGCCGGCGCCGAGCTCTGACACACTCGGAGGGGTCCTGGCACTGAGGCGAGCAGATGGGGTGAAAGGGGGCAGTTATTCAGGAAGAGGGAATCCAGAATTTCTACTGCGGGGCAGCACGCCCTGGTCTGTGCAGAACCACACGCAGCAGAGACTCACAGCTGCTCCCCAGAGCGCGCTGTGGATAGATGGGCTAAGGCAGCGGTCCTCAACCTGTGGGTCATGACCCCTTTGGGGGTCGAACGGCCCTTTCACAGGGGTCGCCTAAGACCATCGGAAAATGCAGATGTTTACATCACAATGCATAATAGTAGTAACATTTCATGGTTGGGGGTCACCACCACATGAGGAACTGTATGCAAGGGTCGCGGCCTTAGGAAGGTTGAGAACCACTGGGCTAAGGGATCCTGCTCCTTGGAAATGTGTGAATGTGGAGGTGCATTTGCTGGCACAGAGCTTTGACGCCCCCTGAGGGGTCCTGGCACTGAGGTTGCACAGCTGGGGTGTCTGTGGGAAGTTATTCAGGAAGAGGGAGCTCAGCATTTCTAATGAAGGATTTTGTCTGTACAAAATCACACCCGTGGAGGCTCCGAGCGGCTCCAGGAGCTGCCCAGGTAGTGGTGGGCCCGGGATGCCTGGGCGTTGGAAATGCGGGAATGTGTGGTCTGGAGTTCTGACGTTGGGGCGGGGAGGTGGCACTTACTGCTGCCAAACGGTGCACCTTTGGAGGTGGGGGTCCCAGGGTCCGAGGGTCTGTGGGTGGGGAGCAGGATTTTGGCTGGGGTGGCTGCTGGGTCGCGGGGCGGTTCCAAGGCCTGTCTGGGTGGTGGTGCTGAGGAGTTCCTCAAAAAGGCCGTTCTGCTGAGACCGGTTTGGCTCAGTGGATAGAGCGTCGGCCTGCGGACTGAAAGGTCCCAGGTTCGGTCTGGTCGGGGGCATGTATCCTGGTTGCGGGCACATCTCCGGTGTGGGGCGTGCAAGAGGCGGGTGATCAATGTCTCTCTCTCATCGATGTTTCTGACTTTCTATCCCTCTCCCTTCCTCTCTGTAAAAAATCAATAAAATATATTAAAAAATAAAAAAGGCCGTTCTGCCCTTCAAGATGGTGTGGGCTCCGTGCCGTGCCGTGCAGGAGTCCCGCAGTCCGGGGAGTGCCCGCAGCAGTGGTACAATCTCCTTGTCCAAGAGAACCTGGTCTGCCAGCCCCTGCTGCTCCTACGGGGATTTACCTGTCCCTCCCTCCCTCCCTCAAACACCCTCCCTCCCCCCACACACACTCTCCTTTCCTCCCCTCACTCACTCTCTTCCTCTCCCTCACCTCCGTCCTGCCAGCCCCTATCTGCAAGCCAGGGTAGCATTTTTCATTCACCCCATAACTTCTAGAGCAAAATGGACCCAGTGTCTCTTCCTTCTTTGTTCACAAGGTGGTGCTGTTTGCCTTCATATAGCACATGCCCTCCACCTCCAAGAGGACAAGGTCCTCCAAAGGAGGACCAGAGTTCCTGTCCCGTCCTTAGTAAGTTTGCAGGTGCCCCTGGGTTTGTCCCATATGAGAAATGCACAGGGTTTTTCTTGTAGAGACATAATTTTTCAACCACGAGTTAGCTCCAGTTTCAACACCGATACAGTCGTCTCCCAGTTCCCCTTCTAATTTCACTGCTGATAATTATGTTGTTAGTGATGGGACAGCTTTATAAAAAGACCATCCTGCTGAGACCGGTTTGGCTCAGTGGATAGAGCATCGGCCTGCAGACTGAAAGGTGGTCCCAGGTTCGATTCCGGTCGGGGGCATGTACCTTGGTTGCGGGCACATCCCCAGTGTGGGGCGTGCAGGAGGCGGCTGATCGATGTCTCTCTTTCATCGATGTTTCTGACTTTCTATCCCTCTCCCTTCCTCTCTGTAAAAAAATAAATAAAATATACTTAAAAACACCATCCTATCATATACCCCACGGCGGTGAGGTCATCTGCCTCGAGGCACAGTGACATCATCCAGCAGCAAACAGGGTTCAAACTGGGCCCATTTTAAATAGAAAGCCATTTCCACTGTCATTGGCAAGTTGTTGTTTTTTTAATTTATTTTTTAGGGGAAATTAAAAACATTTCTAACACGTACTATGATTGTTTTAAAAAAAAAGTAATGGTTCATTTCATGGTAAGGAAATAAATTGAACCTCTGTGCTGGAAAGTGCAGAAAACAAATCAGCATTCTTCGCAAATAGATTTTACCGCGGGTCTACAAATTGCCTTGTGTGCCTTTGAGACGATGGGAAAATGAAATCAGCCCCTGTCTGCACGGCGCGGGTGGCATATATGCTGTGTCACTTTCCCGAGGATCATGGAATGGCGGGAGGTCAGGATGCTTGAAATGAAGAATTCCACGAAGTGGCGCAACGAGAAGATGAAAATAAGGTGAACCTTGTTTTTGAAGGCAGTGGTACCTCAAGATACGAGTGCCCTAACATACGAGATTTTTTGAGATACGAGCCGTCGAGCGAGCGATTTTTGCTTTGAAATACGAGCCACATTTGAGATAGGAGTCATCGCGTGGATCGGCCGGCTGCACACGACCCTCCAGTTTACCTCGACTAGAGCGTCTCATAGTTTCCCACGCCTCAAGGTGACGGAATGAATTAAACTCGTATCTCGAGGTTCCACTGTACCTTTGCTGAGGGATGGAAGGGACAACCTTGGGTTGGGAGCCAGTAGGTCCTGGTCTGACTCTGACTGAGTCATTGGTGGCCACAGCGGGCCTGGCTCTCAGGGAAGGTCAAGGCAGACGGAAGGTCAGGCTGATGGGCTGGGAACAGGGAGAGGGCCGCTGGCCAGCGGTGGTGGCCAGATGCTCACCGTCCGGTGCTCAGGGCTAAGCCGGGCGTTGCTGTGCATCCTGAGGGCGAGGCTGCCACTAGATCCTGGGCCTTTGGGCCGATTCGGAGGCCTCCATTTGATAAGCAGGAACCGCAGCCTTAGAGATCCAGCAGAACCATACTCTGCAGATGTGGGCTGGTGAGCAGCATGAGTGGTTTTTTCATTATTTTTATGGTTTTCAGGGAAGAAGGCAGAAGGAAAGAGAGCTAGAAACATCAGTGATGAGAGAGAATCATTGACCTGCTGCCTCTTGCACACCCCCTAAGAAGAGTGGAGCCCACAATCCGGGCATGTGCCCTGACCAGGAATTGAACCGTGACCTCCTGGTTCATAAGTCGACGCTCAATCACCGGGCCACGCTGGCCAGGCAGGCTGGAGATGTTTACTAGCGATCCCATTTAGCGAGCATTCCTTGATGGTCTCAATTGCAAGCAGCCTGCAGGGGCAGAGACAGACCCCTCAGGTGTGGGCTGGGGGTTGGCTGTGTGGAGGGGCCGTCCCAAGCTTGTACGTCAAGTGGCGGGGGAGAGGAAACAGCTTCTCAGGATGGTAGGCAACTGCAAGGAACTGCATTTCTAAAATAAGAAATCCTTACGTCTTACGGCTCCTGTTACACGAAGCCAGGCTACATGACCTTGACTGGAATCAAACCTGGGACCCTTCAGTCCGCAGGCCAATGCTCTATCCACTGAGCCTAACAGGTTTTGGCTCAAGTCTGAGGATCTTTTATGAACCACAGCTGGAGTAGCACTTTCCCAGCGCTAGGTAAAGGTGTATGGGCGGGCTGGAGAGTTAAGGCTGCCTGCAGCTACTCCTTTGGAGAGACAGTCTAAGCATTTTTTGGGACTCCTTTTGCTCCCCCAAATGCTGTAAAACATGCCTGCCTTCTATTCCTTTGGCAGCAGGGACGATCCACTTTCTCCTACCAAACACTTACCCAAAATCAAATAAGAAAAGTCAACCACCAGCTCAGGTGGGCTCCCAGTATCCAGAGACCACTGCCCAGCTGCTCCCCCTCCTGTTCCCCAGGCTGGAGGGGGCCTGGCCATGCCTCCACCACAGCTGCCGAGGCTCATCCTTGGTTTTGGGCTGCGGGAGGAGGGGTCTCTGGCCTGCTTCGTCATTAGACGTAGTAATGGAGTCCTTCCAGCTTTAAGCTCAGTCTCTCTCTCAGTATTTTACCCTGATTTGTTTTCTGTACATATACTCTTGCTAACAAACATCATGAAGAGACTTGTTCCCTGGCCAGATACCATCTTAATCACTTTTATTATAACAAATGTTATGTCCTTTGTGGAATGGAAATCTAAAGGGAAATTCAGGAAACAGGTATGGTGAGAGAGGATCGGGCCTAAGTGGGCAGTCGGACATCCCTCGAGGGGTCCCAGATTGGAGAGGGTGCAGGCTGGGCTGAAGGACAATCCCCTCCCCCTCCCCCCGTGCATGAATTTTGTGCACCGGGCCTCCAGTATTTAATAATTCTGAATAATTCCATGTTCAACCCTCACTATAGTTATCTGTCACATAGTCCCGTTTTAGGGATGATAAAACCGAGGACCAGAGAGACTGAGACTCCCACAGCTGGGAAGAATGGTGCAGTGCTTTGCAGCAGTTCTGGCTTTGGATGGGCCACACATTTGTCCTGTGTGTTCAGTAGGGTTCCTTCTTTGATTCCTCAGAGTCATTATTATTTAGGAATTAATCTTCAACTCCAAGTGTTCCTTTGTGGCTGCAGATGGATATTTGGAGCTTGGAGAGGAGCCAGGAGAGTTTTGTTGGTAAACTTCATGGAACTTGTGGGGTTCTGAAAGACTGTCTCCAAACTCTCTGGCCTGTTGGCTTTTTCCTAGTAGTTCAAACGTCCGCTGAGTCGATCCGTGGTTAAATTAGGAAACATCTTGGAAAGTTACAAAGAATGGAGAGAGAGACTTAAAAAGCCTACTCAGACCTCATACTTGGGTCTCAGTGGCCATGACTCAGAAGAAGCAGAACTGAGCTTGCTCATTCGTCTTCAGCAAATCCATCCATGTGCCAAAACCGGTTTGGCTCAGTGGGTAGAGCGTCGGTCTAGGGACTGAAAGGTCCCAGGTTTGATTCCGGTCAAGGGCATGTACCTTGGTTGCGGGCACATCCCCGGTGGGGGGCGTGCAGGAGGCAGCTGATCGATGTTTCTAGCTCTCTTTCTCCCTCTCTGTGGAGAATCAATAAAATATATTAAAAAAAAAAAATCCATCCATGGGCGAAGCTCACTTACCAGATTTACCACGTTAGCCAGTTACGTAGCCGAAAAGAAGAGAGACTCAGTTTTGACAGGGACAAAGGACCATGTGGGACCGTGAGCCTGCAC
Source organism: Lasiurus borealis (assembly GCA_004026805.1). NCBI lineage: Eukaryota > Metazoa > Chordata > Mammalia > Chiroptera > Vespertilionidae > Lasiurus > Lasiurus borealis. The sequence goes on along the minus strand of PVJN01007837.1, from coordinate 33,420 downwards.
AGGCCATTGCGAAGTGGACAGAGGCTGGGGGATGAGGATGCCAGGGGTCTTGGGACCTGGCTGGCTAGCTGAAGAGCATCAAAATCAAGTCGTGCCAAGACCGGTTTGGCTCAGTGGATAGAGCGTCGGCCTGCGGACTGAAAGGTCCCAGGTTCGATTCCAGTCGGGGGCATGTGCCTTGCTTGTGGGCACATCTCCACTGTGGGGCGTGCAGGAGGCAGCTGATCGATGTCTCTCTCTCATCGATGTTTCTGACTTTCTATCCCTCTCCCTTCCTCTCTGTAAAAAATCAATAAAATATATTGGAAAAAAAAATCAAGTCGCTTTCTTCCAACGCTGCCCTGCTTACTGGAGTTAAAGAAGCGGGTCTCCAGCTGCCTCCCTCATCACTACCTTGGCCGGTGGCTGTGCACGTGGGCAGGCGGTCTCGCTCTCTCGGTCGCCGCCAGGAAACTTGCTTTTGAAGCGGTTTGGAAGGCCCCCAAAGAGATGTGCTCGCTGCTCTCGGTCCTGCCGCCTCCGAGAGACTCTGCTTCTCATCAGCGGTTCCCTCCAGCATCTGCGGCCCTCGGCACCTGCCGCCAGCAGCCAGCGGCCTGCGGAGGCTGGAGGGGAGCATCGCCCGGCCTGTCCGGTCCAGGCTGGGCTGGGCCAGGCCTGACCCAGGTGAGCCGGTGTCTGCGGCGACTCCTGGAACACGAGGCCGGACGGTCTTTATTGCTTCCCCAGACGCAGTGACGGGCCAGGCTTGAAAAAGTCGCCGGCGGGAAGTTCATTCTCTTTCCTGCTGCCTGCCCAGCCATCGCGCTGAAAGCTCTTCACCTAAATCGTGTTCGCTGTGTCCCAGGAGGGGAGGTCTTTTCCTACCGAGTCTCTCCCCGTTGGGGGTTTGGTCCCAGGGATGTGAGAGTTTTAATAGACCGTGGGAGTCCTAAGAGCTTTTCTTTTTCTTTCTTTTTTAAAAAAATATATTTTATTAATTTTTTACAGAGAGGAAGGGAGAGGGATAGAGAGCTAGAAACATGGATGAGAGAGAGACATTGATCAGCTGCCTCCTGCACGCCCCCTTCTGGGGATGTGCCTGCAACCAAGGTACATGCCCTTGACCGGAATCGAACCTGGGACCCTTCAGTCTGCAGGCCGATGCTCTATCCACTGAGCCAAACTGACTTCAGCCTTAAGAGCTTTTCTAACTGATGTTTCTCGTGTCCTCCCCGAAACCCCTGCCCTCGCCCCGGGCCCCCCACCAAGGCTTCTGATGGTGTCACCTTTGCGTCTCCCCTCGCTCCACCAAACCGCAGATTCCAGGGGAACCTTTCATTTTGAACGTCATCATCTTTCACTTAATTGGGAAAGTCCCCAACGACCAGATTGACCAAGTTAGTTAGTTACGTAGTCATTCACCTCTCGTGCTAGCTTTAATCTCCTCACTTCCGAATAACTTGAAAATTTGAGTTTTTTTTTCCCCTCACTATTTGACCCAGAGTTATTTAACTTTTAAAAAATAATATATTTTTAAAATATATTTTATTGATTTTTTACAGAGAGGAAGGGAGAGGGATAGAGAGTTAGATACATCGATGAGAGAGACATCGATCAGCCGCCTCCTGCACGCCCCCTACAGGGGATGTGCCCGCAACCAGGATACATGCCCTTGACCGGAATCGAACCTGCAACCCTTCAGTCCGCAGGCCAACCCTCTCTCCACTGAGCCACACCGGTTTTGGCAATATATGTTTTTATTGATTTCAGAGAGGAAGGGACAGGGAGAGAGAAGTTGAGACATCAACGATGAGAGAATCATTGATTGGCTGCCTCCTGCGCGCCCCACACTGGGTATGGAGCCTGCCACCCGGGCAAGTGCCCTGACCAGGGATAAAATCATGACCTCCTGGGTTCTAGGTCGATGCTCAACCGCTGAGCCTTGCTGGCCAGGTGGAGTTATTTGACTCTTGCAAAGAAACAGGAAAGGGAACCTCTACTACTTGTTTCTGGTGAGATGTGTCACAGAACATTCTGAGATGCGGACCCCCTGATTTGTACTTTGTGGATGAACAAAAAGCCTCCTAAGCAATTTATAACGTTTAAATGTAATAACTGACGTTGCCTCGAATTCAGCTGCCCTGGTGGTGTGACGTCATGTCAGCAGCCCTGTGCTCTGAAGCAGACACGGTGAGTAGCCCCTGTGTGGCCTCGAGCAAACATCTCATCTCTCTGACCCTCCCTCCTTCCTTCAGAGGGATGAAGTAGATCCCTCTGTCTGCCCCCGACGTTCCGTTCCCGACGTTCCCGTGGTGACTGTATTAGCTCAGGCACAACATTCCCTGTCAATCATCCGCTTCCTCGATCCGGGGCTGTGGAGGGAGTGGCCTGTTCGGGGCGAAGGCCCCTCTGCAGGATTTCCGCAGCATCTCCGGTGCCTCCTTTTCCTGGCTTTTCAGGGATTCGGTTCATCGCTTTTCCGTTTTCCATCTGCATCTCCAATCTCTCCCCTTCCCGATGTTTTCTGTCAGCATGTAAGTACCTCTTTAAAGGCCTTATCTCCATATACAGTCACATTCTAAGGTACTGGAGTTAGGACTTCAGCATATTAATTTAAAAAAATATGTTTTATTGATTTTTTCACAGAGAGGAGGGGAGAGGGATAGACTTAGAAACATCAATGAGAGAGAAACATTGATCAGCTGCTTCCTGCACTGGGGATGTGTCCACAACCAAGGTACATGCCCTTGGCCAGAATCGAACCTGGGACCCTTCAGTCTGCAGGCTGACACTCTATCCACGGAGCCAAACCGGTTTCGGCAGCATATGAATTTTTGGGGGACACAATTGAAGCCATAACAATCACCAACAGCCTTCTTGTTTTTAAGTCCTGTTGGGATTTCAGGAACACTCAGTAGAGTAGGCCTCTTCCTCTAGCTTGAAACTCTCTCTTTTGGGGGGTCTTCCTGGTTGATTTTTCCAGCGAGATCTCTTAAAGATTTCCATTACATCATGTTTCTTCTCTGTTTAGGATCCTTCAATGGTTTCCCACCCACAGGTCATTCTGCTGCACTGCAGGCTTTGAGGGGGCAGGAACGAGGCTTGTCTTACTTCTGCTCACCCCGAGCCCAGCCGGGGCCTTCTACTCATGGGCACTAACACACTGACCCGACCCTGGCCCATCTTCTCAGCCTCATCTCTCCGCCAGTGCCGTCTGTATCGGTCACACTGCTCTCTTCTCCGATCTGTGAGCGGATCCGTCCTGGCTGCCTGGGCACGCTGCACACCCTCCTGCTCCGCTGGCTGGTGTTCTTTTATTTTTTTTAAAATTTATTTTTATTGATTTTCTACAGAGAGGAAGGGAGAGGGACAGAGAGTCAGAAAGATCGATGAGAGAGAGACATCGGATCAGCTGCCCCCTGCATGCCCCCCACTGGGGATGTGCCCGTAACCAAGGCACATGCCCTTGGCTGGAATCGAACTTGGGACCCCAGTCCCCAGACCGACACTCTATCCACTGAGCAAACTGGTTTTGGCTGTTGTTCATTTGTATCCCTGCTCCTCTGAGGGCTGGCTGAGGTCAGCCGCGTGGGCATCCCTGAGGGCTGGGCAGGACTCAGGCTCCAACAAAGCCCCCGCCCCCATCCCCCGCACCCCCCGGTGGCCCACATGCACTTCAGAGTCTCAGAAGCTCTGCTCTTGGTCTCAGCCTGTGTTAGTCCTTGAGAGGGACCTTCCCCAACCGGCCAGTACACATCAGGCCACCCGTGGATTCGCTCACAGCATCTGTGAGCCCAGAAGGAAGTGAGACCCAGGGTAGGAGGGCAGGGGAGGGGAAGCCTGCCAATCAAAAGCTGTTTCCTTTAGAACCTCACACGAGGCCTACCTTGCAGCGGGTTTGGATTACCCAGAGGAGCATGCGGAACCGGTGAAGAGTTTGATCTGAGCAGATTGATCATTGCAGGAAGGTCTGTTCTGTTTGCTTTCACGCATTTGCTTTGCGTTCACTCGGAAAACGGCCTCGTGTAGTTGTTTGTTTTGATTGGCCGCATCAGGACACCATGGGACGGGTGCTCGGCGGGGAGCCACGCGGGTGTGGGTTTTCCAATAGCTCATCGATCCGCGGTGGTGGGACGCAGTGCAGAGGCGAGCCAGCACTCCTCGCCTTTAATGTGGTTCGATTCCGGCTCTGTTGCGGATCAATGGTGTGCTGTTTTGTTGCAGACGCTTTAGACATCGCAGCGTTGCCTCGAATGGTTTGTGGTTCCTGGGGCTGTCTGAGGATCCTGTCAGAGCCGGATGATAACGTTATCACAGAGCTCCAGTATGTCATAAAGAACATGCAGTGGGTGTTTAGCCAATGAGCTAAGCCATGCTTTGTGACTGGGAGATGAAAGAAAGCACGCCAATTAAAAATAAGCACCCTTGTTTGTTTTTGTTTTTTGTTGTTTTTATTTTATTTTTTATTAATGTGTTAGATGTACACATATCTTCCCATTGCCCGCCCCTCTCCCAGGCATACCCTAACCCCCCAGTGTCTTGTGTTCATTGGTTAAATAAGCACCCTTGTTGCTTATCTCTGAAAGCATTTCTAAGGTGGCATAGATGTATGTTTCACTTGTAACCTATTTTTTTTTTTTATTAATTTTATTGATTTTTTTACAGAGAGGAAGGGAGAGGGATAGAGAGTTAGAAACATGGATCAGCCGCCTCCTGCACGCCCCCTACTGGGGATGTGCCAAGAAACATACCCTTGACCGGAATTGAACCTGGGACCTTTCGGTCTGCAGGCCGACGTTCGATCCACTGAGCCAAACTGGTCTTGGCACTTGTAACGTATTTTGTTGCCTCTATTATGAAATATTTTGGGACTTTGGGGTACAAAAGCATTCTGTTAATTTAAGCGGACAACTTGTTGGAATTACTCAACAGACTACAAGTGTTGGCAGAACTGTGGTTTAGAGTGTAATCCCACTTGTTTCTCAGGCACGGCAGCTGCGCCTTGCTGGTTTAATAACAGAGCTGATGAGGCTTCATCTGAGCGGAAATCTGGGAGCAGGTGGGGTGCTGGTTAGGTATAACGAGGGCACATTTGACATCTGTGGCGAGGTCTATAGGTAAAGCAGAAACAGGAGTGAAAATCAGCATTACGGCAGACCTGTGTGGTTTAAAGCTTCCGTTTCTCCGGACACCGAGGGAGGAAGTTCAGGAGAAAGGTAAGGGAATGTGGGAGAGACCGACATCTGTGGGTTGCCTTCTATGGGCGCTCATTTCAGTATCACAACAGCCCTTCAAGACAGGTTTTATTTGTGCCGTTTTACCTAGATCAAAAAATTGAATTCCAGACCCCTGCTTTCTTCTCCCCCGTCATACATTAGAATCACCCGAGTGATATTAAAAAAACATATATAGCCGAGACTGGTTTGGCTCAGTGGATGGAGCATCGGCTTGTGGACTGAAAGGTCCCAGGTTCGATTCCAGTTGTGGGCATGTACCTTGCTTGTGGGTACATCTCCACTGTGGGGCATGCAGGAGGCGGCTGATCAATGTCTCTCTCTCATCGATGTTTCTGACTTTCTATCTCTCTCACTTCCTCTCTGTAAAAAATCAATAAAATATATTAAAAAAAAAAGACATATATACACTCACTAGGGTGGCTGTTACTAAAAAAATGAATAAAATAGCCAAGACCGGTTTAGCTCAGTGGATAGAGCGTCGGCTTGCAGACTGAAAGGTCCCAGGTTCGATTCTGGTCTGGGGCATGTATCTGGCTTGCGGGCACATCTCCACAGTGGAGTGTGCAGGAGGCTGCTGATCAATGTCTCTCTCTCTCATCGATGTTTCTGACTTTCTATCTCTCTTCCTCTCTATAAAAAATCAATAAAATAGCTTTTTTAAAAAAATGAATAAAATAACCAGTGTTGGGAAGGATGCGGAAAAGTTAGAAGGCCGCTGGGAATCTAAGATGGCGCAGCTGCTGTAGGAAACATATGCCAGCTCCTCAGAACGCTAAACATAGCATTTCATTGTGACCCAGTGACCTCGTTCCTAGGTAGGTAACTATCCAGGAGAATCAAAAGCAAGCACTCAAAAGAATACATATACCCTCTTGTGAATATTGTGCAATATTATTCACAGTAGCCAAAAGATGGAAATAACCCAGAAGCCCATTGACGGTAAATGAATGAACGAAGGTGGTATATACACACAACAGAATATTATTCAACCATAGAAATGAATGACATCCTGGTACTTGCCACACAGTGAATGAACCTTGAAAACAACGCTGAGTGAAGGAAGCCAGGCACAGAAAGACAGACGTGCTGCGATATTCCACTTACCTGCAGTGCCCAGAGGAGGTACATTCACGGAGATGGTAGCATAACCAGGGACGGGGGTGGGAGTGGGGGGTGAAGTAATGGGGATGCTTCATGGAGGCAGAGCTTCTGTTGGTGATGAGGAGGAAGTTGTGGAGGTGGACGGTGGTGATGACCGGGCAGTGATGGGAATGCATTTAACGCCGCTGAATGGCTCACTTGCGAATGGTGAAAATGGAAAATTTCATGCTCTGTATGTTCGCCATCATGAAACTAACCTCCCTGCTCGGGGCCTCCGTTAGACATGCCGACATGATTGGTTTGGACGGGGGACCAGGCGCCCTCTGCTCTCAGCTGCCCTTTCCAGAGCTGTTCCAATGTCCCTCTGGGTACTAAGCTTGGCCTGATGGCTGCTAAAGAGCTCCACCTCTGTTTCTCCCTTTTCTTTTCTTAAAATATATTTTACTGATTTCTTACAGAGAAGAAGGGAGAGGGATAGAGAGTTAGAAACATCGATCAGCTGCCTCCTGCATGCCTCCCTACTGGGGTTGTGCCCACAACCAAGGTACGTGTCCTAGACCAGAATCGAACCTGGGAACCTTCAGTCTGCAGGCCGATGCTCTATTCACTGAGCCAAACTGGTTTCGGCTGCTTCTCCCTTTTCTGATGTCAACCTTCTACCCTCAGCCTCAGCTAGTCAAGATGGTTAAAACTTAGCTGTAGATACCAAAAACAAACAAACAAAAACTCAGGTCACTGGTGATAATCCAGATGTCTCCCAAGAGAGTGGACTTCAGATTGGGGGTAGCATTCCAACATCCCACCACCCGGTCAGATATTTCTATGTCAGTAATTATTTGGGCTAATGCTTGGGGTGGGAAAGAGTAAGGAGCAGAGCCAGAAGCTGCTCGGAGGCCCTCCGGAAGACTGGCTCATCCCTGCAGGCCCAGGAGCAGTGAGGGACACTGGGGAGTCCACTCTCTTTCTCCATCTTAGCTGTGCCGTCTGTCCTGTTTGCCCTGCAGCTTTCCCGGGGGTCTGGGGTCCGGTGCCATCCTCTGTTCTAATCATCTGCCTCCTGCCCCTTTGGCTGAAGGAGCGTGGGTCAGCGGGAATGCTGAGCCGCACCGCGTTCCATTCATTCAGGAATCAGGGCGGATTTCTCCAGTTCTGGAGCGTGGGAAGCCAAGACCATGGTGCTGGCAGATTTGGTGTCTGGTGAAAGCCGGCTTCCTTTAGAGCAGTGGTTTTCCACCTTCCTAAGGCCGCGACCCTTTAATACAGTTCCTCATGTTGTGGTGACCCCCAACCATAAAATTATTTTTGTTGCTACTTCATAACTATAATTTTGCTACTGTTATGAATCTTATCTGTATTTTCCAATGGTCTTAGGTGACCCTGTGAAAGTATTGTTTGACCCCCAAAGGGGTCGCAACCCCCAGGTTGAGAACCGCTGCTTTAGATGTTCATCTCCTCACTGGAACCCCACCTGAGGGAAGAAGGGGAGGGGAGAGCTGTCTTCGGCCTCTTGCCTGGGGGCATTCATTCCACTCCTGCGGGCTCTCCCTTCAGGAGCCAATCACTTCCCAAAGGTCCCACCTCTAAGTATCAGGACGTTAGGGATTAGGTTTTCAATATACCCCGTTTCCCCGAAAGTAAGACCTCCCCCGAAAATCAGACCTACTTCCAGCTTTGCCTCTCACTGTAATATAAGGCATTCCCCCGAAAATGAGACCTCCCCGATAAAAAGGCCTCTCCCCAACACAAGGCCTCCCCAGAATATAAGGCGTCTGACTCCCGATTTAAAGAGACCTCGCACGGCCTGAACAGCTCCGGCTGCGCTGCGGCCCATCAGTGAGCTGCTTTGTGATGACAACGACTACCGTACTGTATACACGTAATAAATTTCCTTTTTTGTTTGTTTGTTTGTTCAACAATAAATGTGCACCGTATTCTTCCTCATGGAAAAAATAAGACATCCCCTGAAAACAAGACCCAGCGCATCTTTGGGAGCAAAACTTAATACAAGACACTGTCTTATTTTCGGGGAAACAGGGTATGAATTCCAGGGGCTGGGAGGGACGCAAACACGCAGACCATCCCCATCCTCTTTTCCGATGAGAAAAAAAAAAACAGAATCCTTATCAGAATTCTCAGACCCAAGGGGCGAATTTGTATTTTGATATCCGTCCTGCTGTGGCCCGAGACTTGACACCACGGAAAGAAAGCCCCCTGCAGTCTGCCTGCGGCTTAGAGAACACACATCAGCATCCCCATGAAATCGTCACGGGGAATTTCCGGTAGTTATGTTTCTATTCCAGAGGAGAATTAATATCCGATAAAAAACGGGCTGTTTTGCTGTTGTTATCTTGGGGATAATGACAGGCACCTCCCTTCGAAAAGCAGGAGCGAGTTGCGAGGACACGGGATGCTGCAATATCCTCTGCCTTCAAGGTATTGGCAACGGCCCGGATCAATGCCCGTAACCTTATCAAGCGCAGGCGAGCAGGGAAATGAAAGCCGTTTGTCTGAAACGGCGGGGTGGGAACTTGGTCGGTTCGCTCTGAAAGCATCTCCCTCACCCCTGCCAAAGCCGAGCTCCACCAGAGCAGGACATGAATTTTTTATGGCCCCAATAATCAAGGTCTTTAGAGCTTCACGGTGCTCTCTGTAATACAGAGAGCATGCGGAGCGTCTCTCTAACGCAGATACCGTGTGGACATCCTGCTCTTGATTGCCAAGGATAAACGGAAAAACTTGCTTCGAATGGTCTTAGGGAAACGTTGAGAGAAATAACCGTGCCGGGGAATTATGTGCTCCGTAAAGTCACTTAAAGTGGGAGGCGCAAATCTTTCGCAATGATTTTAAGTAACAGATAGAGGCATCGTGACTGGCTTTGTCTGGAATGAAGGAAGGAAATTTCCAGCAGCTGTTCTGGTTGACAAGACGAAGGGCTCAACCTTGTCCCTACCTTGTGGCTCTGTCTGCCTCCCTCCCCACTCCATTCCCATCCTCTTTAGTTCTTTTTTTTTTTTTTTTATAAATATATTTTATTGATGTTTTACAGAGAGGAAGGGAGAAGGATAGAGAGTTAGAAACATCGATGTAAACATCGGTCAGCTGCCTCCTGCACGCCCCCTACTGGGGATGTGCCCGCAGCCAAGGTACATGCTCTTGACCGGAATCGAACCTGGGACCTTTCAGTCCGCAGGCTGATGCTCTATTCACTGAACCAAACCGGTTTTGGCTTTCTTTCTTTCTTTCTTTCTTTCTTTCTTTCTTTCTTTCTTTCTTTCTTTCTTTCTTTCTTTCTTTCTTTCTTTCTTTCTTTCTTTCTTTCTTTCTTTCTTTCTTTCTTTCTTTCTTTCTTTTTAACTCTGACTTCTTGCTTAGAGAAGAAACCCAAATAAGGATCAAGTAGTAATCCTGGAAATTTATCAGCTTCTTCCATAACACGACCGTTGCTCAGAAAACATTGGGAAGATTCTTCTATTGCGGCGATTTTCAACCTTTTTTTTTTTTTTTTATCCCATGGCACATATAAACTAATTACTAAAATTCGGTGCACACCCCAATATATATCTTTTGCGGATCTGACATTAGGGGCGTGCAGGAGGTGGCTGATCGATGTCTCTCTCTCTCATGTATGTTTTTAACTCTGTCCCTCTCCCTTCCTCTCTCTAAAAAACCAATAAAATATATTTTTTTAAAAATTTCTAAAAAATACACATTTAAAAAGTCAGTTCCAAAAGAACTTGCAAAAAGGTTTTAGAAAGTGAGTAGCTGTGTCGGAATGACTGTGTAGCATTTCAAGGCTTCTAAGTGTTCAACTAACACTTATTTACTGGTGTCTTCTGTGTGCCTGGTGCGGGGCCAGGGAGAGAGAGTCGCAGAATGAACTGGAAAGGCTAGATCAATGAGTAGGATCCCATTCGTCTCATAGCTTACCTCTTAAAAGATGACTTAAGACCACAGGAAATACTGACTCACCTTTTCCAGTGGTAAATAGTCTTCTTATGTTTTTAAATCTAAATTCACCCTGCCTACCTTTGAGCAATTAAAACAGAGGATCACCAACGTTAATAGAAAAATTCCCCTTCTTCTTTTTTTTCGCCGGATGAGAAAGCTAAAATGTTATTTTCTACGGGGAAGGTCACGGAAGGCAGTCTTGGCCACCCATCTGAGTGTAGGCGTTAACTCTCTCAGGACATTTGTGATCCCTGCAAAAATGTAGAACTGTAAATGCCATTCAGCGAGCTGATAAAATAGGACCGTTGTTTGCTATGAACGGAGCCGGGTTTCAGGATTGGCCACCGGATGCTGATGGCTATGGATCCCACCGGCAAAGGAAACACTGACATTTCAGTGCGAATCCCAGGCCTCAGGCCTCGGCCCCCTGCTGCCTGCACTCAGTCTTCTGTGACCTCAGGAAGCACAGCGGCATTAGTGTCATCTGTGTGTGAAGGGTCGCAAGTGTGTATCTGCGGCTCAGTCACCACCTGAACTCCACACGCATGTCCCTGGCCGCCTGCCAATGACTGGCACGGGGAAGACTCACATGCAGTTCAAACGTGACCTGTGCACGAGGGATTCTCAGTCCCCCTCCCAGTCCCAGGCCCGTGCATGTGCTCCTGCCGGCTGTCTGCCCATCTCCGTGATGGCAGTTCCGGTACCGATTGCTGGACTGGAAAACCACCTCACTCCTGTTTGCTTCTTATACTCCGTCAGGAGACACTATTAAACTACATTTAGAATCTTTAAAAAAAATATATTTTATTGATTTTTTACAGAGAGGAAGGGAGAGGGATAGAGAGTTAGAAACATCAATGAGAGAGACATCGATCAGCCGCCTCCTGCACGCCCCCTACTGGGGATGTGCCCACAACCAGGATACATGCCCTTGACTGGAATCGAACCTGGGACCTTTCAGTCCGCAGGCCAACGCTCTCTCCACTGAGCCAAACTGGTTCCGGCTAGAATCTTTTTTAATTGATGAGAGAGAATTGTTGATCGGCTGCCTTCTGTACACCCCACTCTCCCTCCTGCCCCAGGGATCAAGCCTGTAACCTGGGCATGTGTCCTGACCCAGAATCCAACAGTGACTTTCTGGTTCCTACGTTGATGCTTAACCACTGAGCAACACCGGCTAGGCAGAATCTTCTTTTTGAGACTACTTGATTTATTTTTAGAGAGAGAAGAAGGGAGAGGGAAACAGAGAAACATTCACGTGAGAGTGAAACACCCATCGGCTGCCTCCTACATGCTTCCTGCTGGAGATCAAGCCTGCAACCCAGGCATGTGTCCTGACCAGGAATCAAGCCAGCGATCTTTTGACGTGGGACTGTACCCAACCAACGGAGCCACACAGACCAGGCCTAGAAACTTACCTCTTCTTTCCACACCCGCTGTGTTTTCTCTACTTCCCTTTACATGATCATTTTCCTGGATTAGTAAAATACCCTCTTTACTTTTTTTTTTCATTTATTCACCCTTGCCCCTGCATTTTATTCTTCATTGAGAAGCCAGAGTAAGCCTTTTAAAACATAAGATGGGCCGAAACCGGTTTGGCTCAGTGGATAGAGCATTGGCCTGCAGACTAAAAGGTCCCAGGTTCAATTCCGGTCAAGGGCATGTACCTTGGTTGCGGGCACATCGCCAGTGGGAGGTGTGTAGGAAGCAGCTGATCAATGTTTCTCTCTCATCGATGTTTCTGGCTCTCTGTACCTCTCCCTTCCTCTCTGTAAAAAAAATCAATAAAATATATTAAAAAGCAAACAAACAAAAAAACAACAACATAAGATGGACAAGGTTTTTCATCTCCTTAAACACTTCCCTGTGGTTCTTCCAGATCAAAGTAAGAGTGAATATCTTATTGCAACTGGCAAGAGTTTCAAACATCTTGTTACCTGTCCCTTTCCTGATCTCAAGTCCTGTCATGCTCCCATCTCAGCAATCCCCAAAGATACCCGGAGCTGTGTCTCTGCCTCAGGGCCTTTGCACCTCTGGTGCCCTTTGCTTGGAATGCTCTTCCGCCAGGTTTCACATGGTTCACTTTCTCTCTTGAGCCAAGCCTCTTCTTCACATGACCCTGCCATCTGAAGCAGCTGTTCTAGCTATACAGCGGTACCTTGAGATACGAGTGCCCTAACATAGGAGATTTTTTGATACGAGCCGTCAAGGGAACGATTTTTGCTTTGAAATACGAACAACATTTGAGATAGGAGTCATCGCGCGGATCGGCCGGCTGCACAGGACCCACCAGTTTACGCCACTCGAGCGTCTCATAGTTTCCCAGGCCTCAAGGTTACGGAACGAATTAAACTCGTATCTCGAGGTACCACTGTATATTAATGTATAATGGCACCCCCATTTTTCTCTGTGCCTTATTTTACCTGGTCCTTCTTCATAGCCCCCCTTGCTATCTGACATATTTTATACAGACATTTTACATTTGCTTCATCCCTCCTCCTGCGAATTCCATGAAAACAGGGACACACTTCTGTTCATCGCCGTATCTCTAGTTCTGAATGGTAACCACGCTGCACAGATGGACTTGCGTGCAGAGGTTATAGGGAGGCCGTTTGCTTTTCCTCCCCAAAGTCATTATTAATAAAGGCGGGAAAGCCAGTTCAAAGGCAATCCCTGTGTTACAGCACTAGCCACGGCCCCGCACCCCAACACGAATTCCCTAACCTTTCCTTCCGTTTCCTTTCTGCCAGTCAGTGGAATCCTTTTCACTGTGTTCCTGGCTGGCCTCCTCCGTGATTGAGCTTCCACCTGTGAACCAGGAGACTGCCATTCGATTCCCGGTCAGGGCACAGGCCCGGGTTGCAGGCTCGATCCCCAGTAGGGGGCATGCAGGAGGCAGCCGATCCATGATTCTCTTTCAGCTGATGTTCCCATCGCTCTCTCCCTCTCCCTGCCTCTCTGAAATTAAAAAAAAAAGAGTTTTATTTATTTATTTTTAAAAAGCACGGTAGCCCAATTTTGTGAGTGGAATAAAACGAGTCCCTGAGCTTTCATCATGGAGAAAGTCAGGATTTAGGAGACTTTTCTAATGAATTAGTATTAGCTGCATCAAAAGAGCTTAATGAGACTCACCTGGCGTGATGTGTAGGGTGATTATTTCTCAGATTTATCGGGGAGAGAAGCCCTTTGATTCGTTAGACCGTCAAGAAGGCAGCGGCGAGAAAGGCCTGGCGAAGGGTGCAGGTGTGTGAAGGCCTGATGGAGCTCCGTCGCTGCAGATTGGCGGGGGGAGAGCTCTTGGTTCAGGGTCACCGGTGTCCGGAGTCTGAGGCAGGCCCCGGGCAGAAAGCCAGCAGGAGCTGTGGCCCTTCATCTAGAGCTGCCTGCCTGCTGCTGGGGGCGGATGGCGAGGAGGAATGAGATAGACACACGCCGCCCTCTGCAGACAGGTTATGCGGGGTTAGCTGGCAAGTGGAGAGAAGGTTCCAGTACAAGGTGACTGATGCTCTTCTCTAGGAAGGTCAAGATGCTGTAGGAGCCCATGGGGGGAGCACTCTCCTTCTTTAGAACTAGCTGATACGGACACAGACCATGTTTGGAACTGTTGACAGTTCCAGTGGAACTGGACTGGAGTAAAAGAATTGGGCATGTCAGCTTAGCATGCCAGTTTCCTTGGGTTAGTTATCAGAGACTCATAATTTAATTATACAGTGGTACCTCGAGATACGAGTGCCCTAACACACGAGATTTTTGAGATACGAGCCGTCGAGCGAGCGATTTTTGCTTTGAAATACGAGCAACAGTTGAGATAGGAGTCATCGCGTGGATCAGCCGGCTGCACACCACCCACCAGTTTACCGCGACTCGAGCGTCTCATAGTTTCCCACGCCTCAAGGTGATGGAACGAATTAAACTCATATCTCGAGGCACCACTGTATGAGCATAAAACTGATTTGTCAGGCAAAGGAGAAGGAGACAGGGGAAGATTTTAGTATCACCGCTGAAAATACATGTGGTACACTAGGTAAGTCTCATGAATATTATATGAACATGTATCAGTGCAAGGCAATATGAAGCTGTAGAAAGAATGCTGTTAAGTATTATTCACTGTGTACTCTTTTTAAAAAAAATATATATTGTGTTGATTTTTTACAGAGAGGAAGAGAGAGGGATAAAGAGTCAGAAACATCGATGAGAGAGAGACATCGATCAGCCCACTCGTACTCTTCACGCACAACTGTAGATAGTTGGTAGATACCCATCTAGTTGAGAATAGAATGAAGAAGATGCAAAGGGATGTAATTAGTTGAAATGGCAGGTAAGCAATGAGCATAGCGGAGGGTGAACTTCATTCGGGTTATTTCCAATGACCGAGCGAGAGCAGCCGCCCCGGGACTGCATCCCACGGCCTCTCTGTCCGTCAGGGAGCCTGTGGTGGAGCATCCAGGCCTTTCCCTGGCAGGGACCTGGCTGTCTTTCCACAGGGAGCTTCCTGAGTGCCCTTTGGGGTGGAGCTTTAGATTGGAATCTGTTATCCAACCGGAAACCCTCAAAGATGGCCTTGCCCCGCCCCGCTCACCCCCCACCCGCCACATACACACCTGGGGAAGGGCTCAGGCTGAAGCCAGTACTGCAACTGCCCTGGCCTGGCTGTGCTGGCCTTGAAACTCGTAGAAACGCCCTGGATGTGGAGACGATGCACCCCGCGCTCAGGACCCAGCTTTGCTTGTAACACGTCTGTGATGTGTTAGCTTGACCCTCTTAGATGTAGGCTCTTAACTTCAGCATGAACATCTTTGTTCAGGCCCCCAAGCTGTGCGTTGCATACATGGTTAGTTCTGATTGGTTTCCCCATGTTTTCTAATTTAAAAATTGCTGCTATACTAGGATATTTCTTGCTTCGTGAAGGTGTAGTGACTTGGACTGTGCTGATAGCATTCCCCTTTCAGCATTCTCCTTCTCTTCTGCTCTTTCGGATTACCTGTAGTCTGTATCAACTGCTGATCTTGGCTTCTAATTCTTTTTGTTTTTAAATTTATTTTATTTTATTTTTTCCCCTATTGCCCTCCCCACCCCCC
>PVJN01007837.1:0-17974 GCA_004026805.1 Lasiurus borealis | reverse complement strand
TTGAGTCCCAGTTTCAGTGTCAGACAGTTCCCCATGTGCACACGTCAGCAATGGTATCTGGATGGTGGACAAATGGTGGCAATGCCGGTCTGACCCTCTCTGGTTTGGTCCTGTGCATCCTGTAGCGACACACAACTGCTAACTGCTCGCATGGCAAGGGGTGGTCAGCATCTTCCATCTCTGGGCTGTTTCTCCTCTTGCTTTCGTGGTTGACACAGACCTGTCAGTTCCTCTCTGTTGCAGGTCTAATTCTTTTCTAAAAAATATATTTTTATTGATATCAGAGAGGAAGGGAAAGGGAGATAGAAACATCAATGATGGAAGAGAATCATTGATTCCATTTCTCCTGCATGCCCCCGACTGGGGATTGAGCCTGCAAACATGGCATATGCCCTTGACCAGAATCGAACCCAGGACCCTTCCATCTGCAGGCAGATGCTCTATCCACGGGGCCAAACCAGCTAGGGCTTCAATTCTTTTTATGTTTTGATTTCAAAATGTAAAACTGTGACTTTATCTTTCTCAAAGTTTTGTCACTATCTTCCTAAAAGACAGGGAAGGATGAAGATAGATGAATACAGACTAGAGAATCAAAGATAGGCAGACAAAACAGCAGGACTCAAAGCGAAAGAATATTATGGGCTGCGGTTACCCCCCTGGCTGGGGACTAGAGCATCTATCAGTCTTGAGACTCTGATGAGCACTGCCATCTTAAAAATGCCCCCGTTCTCTCCGTTCTGACGATGATGTGCAGCAAGGGTGGTGTGCTGAAAATAAGACTTGGTTAAAAAAGAATTACCGTTTGCACTCTTGATCCTTCTGAGATGACAGATTATGAAAAATGGGCTTGAAAAATGGACACCTATTGTAAAAAGGCACATTTGGGTGATAATGGAATACAGGAAAAGCAGGCAACACGTTGGTGTCTTCCATTTACCACGGCTTAGCTGCCTGCCAAGTGAAAAAATATTACGGAGAATTCTTGTGGAGAAGGAACTGTGCAGTGTCTTGACTGTCTGTGGTGGTAGACTCATAAATCTGCTCTGGTGATAACATTCCATCAGACCTAATAAACACATACCCGCACACACGTGTAACTGGGGAAACTGGAGTAAGATTACTGGATCGTATAATGTCCATTTCCTGGTTGTGATATTGGATTGCAGTTTTGCAAAATGTGACCAGTGGAACAAACTAGAAAAAAGTATACAAAGGATCTCTCTCTCTCTCTTATTTCTTACAACTGCACATACATCTATAATTATCTCAATAAAATTTTCAATTAAAAAATGACTTGCAGTAAAATCTCTATTATCTGTGTTGTATCATAACGATCTTTGCTTCTGAAAAAGATAAAATTAGAGAAATTACTTTAAAAATTAGGCTGTCAGAACAGAGTTGTAAAGGAAAAGCGTATCTGGACATTTTAGCTCACTGATTTGCTTATAAGGAGAATGACATCTTAATCTAATAGTTTCTTGGAAGGAGGCCACTAGACTGGTGGGCTGGTGAGATGGGTCAGTTGAGTGGCACTCCCACCGTGGGAACACACTCACCACCAGGGGGCAGCTCCTGCATTGAGCATGTGCCTTTCTGGTGGTCAGTGCACATCATAGCAACCAGTGAACTGGTTGTTTGGTTGTTCAATTGCTTAGGCTGTTATACACTGAATGGCTAGATTATTATGATCTCTGAACTCATAATAATCTGGCCACTCAGTGTATATCCTATATAATAAAAGGCTAACATGCAAATTGTCCCCTCAACCAGGAGTTCGACCAATAGGCAGGCTGGCCAACTGCCCATGTCCCCTCCCCCTGGCCAGGCTGGCTGGACCCCACCCATGCACAAATTCATGCACCAGGCCTCTAATTATACACACACACACACACACACACACACACTCTGAGTGGCCAGATTATTATGTGTTCAGAGATCATAATAATCTGACCACTCAGTGTATATATATATAGATTGTTAAGTAGGAGGCACTATGATATAGTGACATGATTATATGGAGAGCAGAATCTGTATTCATGATATTTTAAAATTTATAAAAACGAGTTAAAAAGTGAGTTTTTTTCCCTACACATCCAAATGTAACCTAAACACAAAATCAAGTAACAAGTGAACTAATAAAAAACACTAAGCTTACCATTCTAGGTCATTGTGTATCATTTGAGTGTGTGTGTGTGTGTGAGCCTGGGAGGCCCATACTTAATTTAAGTGTGTTTCCTTAGTTCAAGGCATTCTCTGAATTTTCCTTTTGGGCTCTATGACACATTAATATGAATATCATCAGGGAAGAAAATGTTTGTTTATTTATTTATTTATTTATTTATTTTTTGAGGAGGATGAATAGTAAAAATTTATCAAGTTTGGCAAATACTATGTTAGATGAGATTACATCATATTTGGACCCCAAACAAGGGACTACTGTAAAGCAATGCATTTTCTTTCCTTGTGTGGTTTATTTTTGGGTTCTGAAACAAAGCAAGAAATGGGTCAGCATTTACTTAGTCATATTTGTCATAAAACCAGTTTTATGGCTCTGTGGACAAATCCGACGTATAATATGATTTGATGTGCAGGGTATCATTGGGTATCAACCAATTAATCAAGACATATTGGTTGAATAGATACTATCATACAAGTTAGAAAGGAATAAAAAAGGAATCTCAGATACATTTTTAAGCTAAAGAAGCAATTCCATTCCATATGTTCTATTTACTCCGTATACTTAATTATTGATGAGCAGACCGGTTACTCTCAACCCATGTATTGGGAGATGGGTGGTCACTACAGCCTGGACTGTGCGTCCAGAACGGAGTGCCTGGCAGGTGTGTGTAAAACTCGACCTGTGGTCGGAGCTGCTGAAGGTGAGGGATCCCTGCTGGCATGGAGAAGAAGGTATCCAGTGGACTCCTAGGATGAGGTTGATAAGGAATTTGAGAACACTCTTTTGCTCTGGACATTCTGGGGAGATTTCTTCATTCACTGCTAGAGCTTGAAGCATCCATCTTATAGAAAAACTGCTGTTTGAAATTTTAACCTTGCTATTGGCTTCTGTAAATGCTTGCTTGCTTAAATAATAAGAAAAATGAGACTATTCTCACTTCAGAGAGGCCATTAAACCTTCCCCGGACAAAATCATCAGTGCTGGCACCAGGCCAGGCCTTTGGTTGAGGTCTCAAGGCCTCAGCACATAAGGGCCCTTTAAGAACTTGAAAAGGGGCGGGAAACATCCCATATTTGGAAGACAAAGAAGGTAAAAACATGTAATAGGGAAAATTTCTGCATGTTGGGGCCCAGAATTTGAGAAACATTTTCATCTGGACCCGCGAGAAATAAATATAACTCCAAACTCTCCGAGCATGGTTTGGTTATTCTGGTTCTCTGTAACAAGCTAAGAAGTGCTTTTTGAGCCCTTTAACACAGGGAGGCTTTGCTCTCCTATTTGTCCTCTGAGGGGGTTTAGGGTATGCTGTGCTTGCCCACAACTCACTCACAGTTCTCTGCCAAGGTCGAAAACTCGGGCATTCTCCCGGGTTTGTGTGCTATGCTCGAGAATGAACCTGTAGGTTCTGGGTTAGCAGGAATTGTGTCTTAATTGCATAGAGCTTTGTGACTTACTCACAGGCAACATTCTGGACCCACAAATTGTGGGTTGTGATCAGGTTACTGAATATCCCTGTTGCTTCCCCAATCAGCCTTGTTTTTGAATGTTGATATCTTTGATCAAGGTTGCAAAGCGATCTTAATCTTCTTGCTTAGGTGTTGAAGAATGACTTCTTTAGTCATCTAAAATTTTAATTCAATGATCTATTGAGGTCTACCGACTACAAAACATTAAATCAATATAAAACATTGCATGCAGAGGACTATTTCCAAATAGAAATATTTGGGCTACGGTTATTATAAAAGGAAGACTCACTTTTAGAGAGGAAAAAATACATAATACTGCCTAGGTAGCTTGTTGCATTAATGAAGAGGAGGAACTAAAAGGAGGAGAATTATAATAAATTGTAATTATAATAAATTAATTATATTATGATTTCAATATAATAAATTAATTATTATTATAATTTCAGTATAACAAATTGAAATGATAATAAATTGGTTTCATGTTTCTTTATCTCTAGGTTTTGTGGGTTCCAGTTTTATGATAAAATTCTCCACATTATTCTCCCAAAGGACCTTGGAATTAAGGGAAAAAAAAACCCTTAAAACTGACCCCCTTCTTGCTATTTTTGGTTGAATACCCTTATTCTTGGAGTCAGTTAACAGTAATACAAGGCTTATATTTAAATCAGACATACCGGAATAAAATAAAATATTCTTTCTTGCAAATTTGCCTCTGCAGCCTCCATCCCTCACCAGATGTCAGGGTTAATTCAGTCTTAGTGGATATAAGGCTTCTTCTTTACGTTAAGAAAGCAAACATTGTTTTCTTACAAATGAGTAGAAACTGCTGAAAGATGGGGCCCTCGCACCTCGCTTTTATCCTGGGTTCCTGGGAGAGTCCAGGTGCTAAGAGATATTATCCATCCTTCTCCCAGATATTTTTAAAGATCTCTGAGGCTTCCCATGTGCTGGGAGGTGAGAGAGGATTGAAAGTCTTTCTGAAAATGATTCCTCACATTACTGTGTTTTTTTTTTTAAATTTTACTTTATTACGAATACAATACTTTCCCAACATCTGTGCCACAGTTTTTTTTTTTTCTCCAAGATAATGAACACAGGTAACTCCTTTTAAGAAACAGAACAGTTAAGCATAAGGTAAGTGCTTTAGCTCTCACCAGTTCAGATTATTCATCTTCTGATTACTTTTAAAAAATATATATATTTTATTGACTTTTTTACAGAGAGGAAGGGAGAAGGATAGAGAGTCAGAAACATCGATGAGAGAGAAACATGGACCAGCCGCCTCCTACATGCCCCCCACTGGGGATGTGCCTGCAACCAAAGCACAGGCCCCTGACTGGAATCGAACCGGGGACCCTTCAGTAAGCCGACGCTCTATCCACTGAGCCAAACCGGTCTCAGCTACTTTTTGTTTTTCTAAGGAAAGAGCAACACTATGTTCACTAAGACGGAAGTAACCCAGCTTTGCAGAAGGAGTGTACATCTCAGCAGCCATAGCCTCTGTGGTTAGTTGCCCTTGATCTCCAGGAGTTCTGGCTTCCTGTCCCGGGTCTACCTATCGTAAAGGGCGCCTCAGTGTCCTTTTGGATGCCGCAGAAGGAATGACGCCTTTTTGGCGGTAGAAGGCATCAAAAATGTGAAATGTAGACTCCACGAGGAGACAGATCTTTGCCCTTTTTCGCTCACTGTTCTATTCTAAACACCTGGAATGGTGCTTGGTACACAGTAGGCCCTCCGCAAATACTTGTGGAATGAATGAATGAATCCTCGAGAAAAAGCGTGAGGATGTGAGTTTATTGGAGCTTGATCTCCAGTGACCTTCCCGTGGGGAGGAAAGGTTATCCGTGAGGTGCCCTGGTCCCTTTTAATCCTACAAAGAGCTGGCCTCACCCTCTTCCGGGCTCTCTATCTCAGGGAGCAGACTCTATGGCCTAGGTTGCCAAATTATGCAAATCTGTAAGAAGCCATAGCTGAGGATGCAGAAGGCTTCCAGGTGGCTGTATCCATCCTGCAGAGAAGCACCAACTGGCAGAGGCACCATTCCTCGGGCCACGGTGGGTGCTGGCCAGGCGTGGAAGCCTTTTTCAGATTCCTCCAATCATGCCAACATAATCTGACTTTTGAAGGCCATAGGCCTGGTTAACAAAGCCCAAACCAGCCACCAGGGCTTATATCTTAGAGTTCCTATTTCATCACAAGGAGCTGCAGGGATGTGAAGATAGGTTGGAATGTGTCGAGGAAAGCTACGAAAGCAGATTTCTGATAAGACGAGCACATGACTTGTGTAACAGCTCTTGAGTTACAGACTGTAGCATGGAATGCTGACAGTTCCTTCTCTCTTCCTTGGGGTCGCTAGGGTTGTATTTCCCCCCAGTACCGGGTGGTTTGGGGGTCAATCTTAAGGGGGAGAAAATACCTGGGAAACGTATGCATGATGTGGAGGGGACCTCCCTCTGTTCACAGGTGGGTGGGGGTGATACCCAGGCCTTTGGCTGGACTAGCTTCGGACAGACAGACCAGAAAGAACTCGCTTTCAGCCACGCCGCTGTCTGTAAATCTGCCTCGCTGGTCATCCAAAGTGATGACATTTAAGATATAGTTGGTGTACACCGTGTATCTGAAAGCAACATTTGAAAATTAATTCTCCAGGCCTGTGCAATATTTTATCTTTTCAGCTTAATAATATCCAAATGTGCTTTTGTGAGGCAAAAAAAAAAAATCCACATGTGTGTTGCTTCGTAAATCAGTCATTTCGCTTAGAAAATAAAGTACATTTCAAGTAGCGAGCAAAGGCCCTCCAAACACAATTATGAGAGCAACGTGAGGAGTTAAGTTTGCTTCAGTTTGGGGTTTTTAATAGACTTCACTGTTACGTGGTGAAGTCAGAAATGTGCCATAGAAATCTCTGGTTAAGGGCCAAGACTTTCCCCTTGAAGTATGTTAGATGCTAGTTTTTTTCCATTGGATGCCGAGAATGGAACATACTCTGTTGTTGAGCAAAGTTGTTAGAAAATGTAAATAGGCTGGCACATGGACTCCAGATTTCAACTAATAACTGTAAGGGGTTTTAATTTACGTCTAATGAAAGTACTATTACACTGTGTTCTCTGCTTGATTTATCACGAAATTATGTGAGGCCTTTACATATCGCGAAATTATGTGAAGATAAAACATGTCACTTGAAAGTTATTTAAAAATACACATCCAATCCATCACTTGGTTCTGGTAGTTTTGTCTCTAAATAATTCTTACATCTTTGCTTATTTTCATTTCAACTCCTCGTACCCCGGCCTACATCACCATAACCTTTTTATTGTCTGAACTACGGGGACCGAATCTCCTTCCCAATGCCCTGGACAAAGGAAAACACTTTATGTAAATAAGCAGAAGTCCAAATTGAATATTCAAATCAATCGTGATGGAAACACAACAAAATGTTAACAGTGATGGAATCAGGGTTGCTACTTACGTTTCTATTTCATACTTTTTAATGTTACCCCAATGTTTTATAATAAGCATGACTTTAAAAAGATTTTGTTAAGGTATAGTCTCATCTTAAAAAATTTGAAGCAATACTCAAAGGTTAAGATGAGGACAAATTTTATCACCTAAAACTCTACTACTTCAACATAATAAATCATCAAACCAGGTGTACATCATGCTAAATCTCACACACACACACACACATACACACACATCATACATGACACAGGACAGCTAACCAACTAATTAGAGAGAGAGGAAAAAAATAAAAGTTTACAAATTCAGGATCTAACTATATGTGTGCTTTTTATGGAGGGTTAAAATGTATATATTACTTTATACCTGAGGCCCGGAACAAGCTGACAGACATTGCAGAACCAACACTCTTCTTGTTAGGATTCGTATAAAAGAAAAGACCCTTAGACTGCTCTGTCATGCCTTCTCGATCTTTCCCGTCTTGTTTTCGAGCTGTGTGCTACTTCTGTCGCTTTTACTGACCCTGTTATGGTTCCCCGGACAAGCCGCGCTCTTGTCTCACTTAGGGTTTTGTCTGGGCCGATCTCTCTGAGCAGGAAACTCTCCCGCCTGGGCTTTGCTTGGGTGACTCCTACTCATCCTTCACGTCTGGTAACATGTCACTCCTGGAGGATCTCTTCCATGATCTTTCTCCCCCATCGGCCATCTGAGTGAGGCCCCTCACTTTTATCTTTTAATGCAGTTCCTCCCTTCCTAGCGTTTATCATGAACGGTGACTAGCATATGTATGTTATTTGAATGATCATTTTCTTAATGTCTGTCTTCCCCACTAGACTGTATGCTCCATTAGGCAGCGGCCATGTCTGTTTTACTCTCCTCTATTTTTCTAGCTCCCGCCCGGCACGGTGATGGCGATGCAATAAATATTGTTTTGCATGAACGAAAGCACATATTTTATACTTGTAATCAGGTGGATGGACACAAAGAGAAAAATAGCAATTTTTCAAATTGTTTTTTTATCAGGGCCAGAGGATTTTAGATGGATTATTTCAGTCACTTTTACTTTGACAAGTTCATTGTAATCATCCTCGTATTAAAAAAGCAACCACCCTTCATTCACTCAGTCACAGTTAGTATTTTTCACTCGTTGCTTATATGAGGGACTGCTTAGTTATTTAAACTAAGCTGGTTCAATGTTCAGACTCAGTTCTCTGTTTATACCAAGATAGCAGAAACACTGAAGATATTATAAAGCACATTCTTCCTTAAGGAATTAATATAAGCTTGTCATGTTATGCTTTATTTATTTATTTGTTATTAATGTCTTTATTGATTAAGGTGTGATATATGTGTCCTTATTCTTCCATTCCCCCTCATCCTCTCCACTCATGCCCTCACCCCCCCGTTGTCTGTGTCCATTGGTTAGGCCCATATGCACACATATAAATCCTTTGGTTGTTCTCTGCCCTTTACCCTCACCCTCCCCTCCCTTCCCTCTGAGGTTTGATGGTCTGATCGATGTTTCACTGTCTCTGGAACTGTTTTTGTTCATCAGTGTATGTTGTTCATTATATTCCACAAATGAGTGATACTTATCTTTCTCTGACTGGCATAATGCTCTCCAGTTCCATCCACCATAGTTTTCTGATCCACTCATCTGCTGATGGGCACCTAGGCTGTTTCCAAATCTTAGCTATGGTAAATTGTGCTGCTATGAACATAGGGGTGCATATATCCTTTCTGATTGATGTTTCTAGTTTCTTGGGATATATTCCCTGAAGTGGTATTAGTGGGTAAAATGGGAGTTCCATTTTTAGCTTTTTGAGAAAACTCCATACTGTTCTCCACAGTGGCTGCAGAAGTCTGCATTCCCACCAGCAGTGCACGAGGGTTCTTTTTTCTCTGCATCCTCTCAACTTTTGTCATTTATTGATTTGTTGACGATAGCCATTCTGACAGGTGTGAGATGGTACCGCATTGTCGTTTTGATTTGCATCTCTCTGATAATTAGTGACTTTGAGCATGTTTTCATATGTCTCTTGACCTTCCTTCTGTCTTTTTTCGAAAAGTTTCTATCTAGATTCATTGCCCATTTCTTGATTGGAATGTTTATCTTCCTTTGTTAAGTTGTATGAGTCCCTTGTTAAATGTTGGCGATTAAACCCTTGTCAGTGATAACATTGGCCAATATGTTCTCCCATGCAGTGGACTTTCTTGTTGTTTTGTTGATGGTTTGTTTTGCTATGAAAAAGCTTTTTATTTTGATGTAGTCCCATTTGTTTATTTACTCTTTAGTTTCCATTGCCCTAGGAGCAGTATCAGTGAAGAAGTTCTTTCGGCATATGTCTGAGATTTTGCTGCCTGTGGATTCCTCTAGTATTTTTATGGTTTCCCATCTTATGTTTAAGTCCTGTATCCATTTGGAGCTTATTTTTGTGTATGCTGTAAGTTGGTGGTCTAGTTTCATTTTTTTTGCATGTATCTGTCCAATTTTCCCAGCACCGTTTATTGAAGAGACTATCTTGATGCCATTGTATGTCCATGCCTCCTTTGTCAAATATTAATTGAGCATAGTGGTTTGGGTTGATTTCTGGGTTCTCTATTCTATTCCATTGGTCTATATGTCTGTTCTTGTGCCAGTACCAGGCTGTTTTGAGAACAGTGGCTTTGTAATACAGCTTGAAATCTGGTATTGAGATCTTACCTACTTTGTTCTTCTTTCTCAGGATTGCTGTGGCTATTTGGGGTCTTTTTTTTTTTATTCCTGGTGAATTTTTGGAGAGTTCGTTCTAGGTCTGTGAAATATGCCGTTGGTATTTTAATGGGGATTGCATTGAATCTATAGATTGCTTTGGGTAGTATGGACATTTTGATGAGATGATGTTGATTCTACCAATCCATGAACACGGTATGTTCTTCCATCAGTTTATATCATCCTCTATCTCTTTTTTTTCAGTGTCCTGTCGTTTTTTTGCATATAGGTCTTTTACCTCTTTAGTTAAGTTTAATGTTATGCTTTATTCTAGGTCATATTTAAGATCAGCCTGGATTTTCTGGATAGCAATTCTCAAAATTCTCTCTAGAATGTGGCTATGAGGTCCACACCGGGGAATTCTCCACTTGCCTTGGTTTGACAGACTGTTAATTCACCTTTTGAATCCTGTGTGTTTTCTTTATATTTGTGTCCTGAGACAGTTACATTACAGTGGGCACAATTCTATAAATCAAAATATATCACAAATAAAGGTGGCCCTAAGACCCAAGGAATTCTGAGAGAACGCAAAGGCAGGTATGCTCAACCCCCAGCTACTCCATTTAAGAACAACCCCTGCCGAGACCAGTTTGGTTCAGTGGATAGAGCATCAGCCTGCGGACTGAAAGGTCCCGGGTTCGATTCCTGTCGGGGGCATGTACCTTGCTTGCGGGCACATCTCCAGTGTGGGGCATGCAGGAGGTGGCTGATCGATGTCTCTCTCTCATCGATGTTTCTGACTTTCTATCTCTCTCTTTTCCTCTCTGTGAAAAACCAATAAAATATATTAAAAAACAAACAAACAACCCCTGCTAGCCAGCCTAGGTAGCAAGTCACCTTGGAACACTGTTGAAGAAATTAAGCCAACGCATGGGATCACCACATCTGAAATTCCACTTGGCTGAAGTGACTGACCCCTTGAACAATGCCTTAAGGCAGTGGTCGGCAAACTGCAGCTCTCGAGCCATACGCGGCTTGCGAACCTCGGTTTGCCACTCTGTTGACTAATGAGTTTGCCAACCACTGCCTTAAGGAATTACTGTAGATGGCCTTAAACTGGGGGACGTAGAGGTTTAATTATGGGACACGTTTTCCAGATTCTGGGAATATTGTTAAGGTCAAAACATGCCCTGAGCAAAACTGATCATTGCTTTTCATGTAGAAATGAGGACAGTGGGTTGAGTTGTGCCACAAAAAGGTGCTATTGAAAGACAACAAAGGGCTGAAACCGGGTTGGCTCAGTGGATGGAGCGTCGGCCTGCAGACTGAAGGGTCCTGGGTTCGATTCCGGTCAAGTGCATGTACCTTGGTTGTGGGCGCATCCCCAGTGGGGTGTGTGTGGAAGGCAGCTGATTGATGTCTCTCTCTCATCGATGTTTCTGACTTTCTATCCCTCTCCCTTCCTCCCTATGAAAAATCAATAAAATATATATATTTAAAAAAAAAAGACAGCAAAGGTGGAGACCTGCCTCTGGCTGGTTTATGGCAGAAGTTTACTAATAGATGTGGGAGCTGTGTAGATGGTGGCCGGAAGTAGCCACTCAGAAGAACCTCTTTCAGGTAGGCAGGTGTGATTGTGTTGTGTCTTCTTCTCTCGAGATGTCCTTCTTGCTGCAGGGGTCAGGTGAGATACAGGAACATGGAGCCCCTGGTAGCGAGCCCATGTGTGACCTGCACATACAGGCCTGGATCCCTCTCCTGGCCTGTTCCTCCAAGCCAGTTCCTCACTGCGTGGCTCTGGACCACGGCTCTCTGTGCTGTTGGTTGTGATGTGGAACTCAAGGATATAAACTCTCTCCCCCAGCCCTCATGATGCCATTGCATGAAGAGGTGGGGCGAATCATATATGAATATGGGGCAGGTCTCCAGAGTCCTGCCTCTGTCACTGCCATTCAAAGTTAAGTAAAAAAAAAACAAAAAAGAAAAGAAAAAAAATCAAGGACATTGCAGTACACTCACGAGATTGAAAAACCTCAGTTGGGCCAAAACCGGTTTGGCTCAGTGGATAGAGTGTCGGTCTGCAGACTGAAGGGTCCCGGGGTTTGATTCTGGTCAGGGGCATGTACCTTGGTTGCGGGCATATCCCCAATAGGGGGCGTGCAGGAGGCAGCTGATCAATGTTTCTCTCTCATTGATGTTTCTAACCCTCTATTCCTCTCCCTTCCTCTCTGTAAAAAATCAATAAAATATATTTTAACCAAAAAACAAAACAAACCCCCCCCCCACCAAAACAAACCTCAGTTGATTGGAGCATTGCCCCATATACAAAAGGTGGCAGCTTTAATTCCTGGTCAGGCACACACCCAGATTGTAGGATCAATCGTCCGTTGGTGTATGTGCAGGAGGCAAGCGATTGATGTTTCTGTGTCATATTGATGTTTCTCTCTCCTTCTTCCTAAAATCAATAAAAAAAATCTCCTAATCATTACTTCTTTTACATCCAAGAGAGTAATGTCTAAGAAATTAAATATGTGTGTTCCTCCTCTTACCAGTCAGAACAGTCTATTAATAAAAAGTTTGCTAAGACGATTTTCCAAGAGCGTGACAAATGACATTGATGAGTGTACCAAAAGTTGATTTCAAAATTAAATCTGAAAATGATTTTCTCCCAGAAGTAGCTTTTATAAAGGGTAGTTCCAGACATTGGAAAAGGCATATTTAAAAACATTTAAGTACGCCTCTTTTATCTCCGAGGCCTGGAAATTAATAGGGCACTACCGTTGCCAACCCCAATAAGAGAGAGCTGAGGGCGTGGCACGGAGCCAGAGTTCAAGTGATTTGAAATTACCTCGATGTGATTTTCAGCTCGTGGCCCAGGAAGAGATTCGGAACTTAAGAATATATAAGGATATACAGTGGTACCTCGAGATACGAGTTTAATTCGTTCCGTAACCTTGAGGCGTGGGAAACTAGGAGACGCTCTAGTCGCGGCAAACTGGTGGGTCGTGTGCAGCCGGCCGATCCGCACGATGACTCCTATCTCAAATGTTGCTCATATTTCAAAGCAAAAATCGCTCGCTCGACGGCTCGTCTCTCAAAAATCTCGTATGTTAGGGCACTTGTATCTCGAGGTACCACTGTATTAACCTTTCTCCGAGGTTAGGCGTTGGTGGAGAAGTGCTCTAGAAAGATCTCTCTTGTGTGTTCAGGCAGACAGCCCCTTCAGAGAAGGCCTCTGCATGAATAGACGGGCCAGGAAATTAAGGGTGAACATGAGCAGCCCTGGAAAATGATGAGCTTGGGAAACGAATGTGTTGTCGCTGAGCTGTGAGGTGGGAGGGACAGGAAGAGGGGAGGTGATTTATGAAGATGGTGTGATGTGGTGATAAACAAGGCAGACCGGTAACAGCGATGCAACCTCCAGGTACACGCTGTCACCGCGTGATTTACCGCCGGGGCGGAGGGAGGGGATAAAGGATGCCATCTGCATTGACGGTCTGGTTGTATTTCATCAGAATGTATGTCCTCGGAATAAACGGGAGGCATTGGATAACAATTTGGTTAGTAAATTGCTGAGAATTGATTATAAGTGATAAGAGAAAAAGATGCTGACAACGAGCGGGTGGAAAAGAGGAAAAAAATGGTTGTAATTGCATGTGAAAGCAAAACCGGTTTATTCGGCCCTGGATCCGGGCTCTATTTTTTTTTTTTTTTTTTTTTATGGCGTGACAGGCAATTTAAACCACAGACTTAAACAATAAAGGCTATAGCTTTAAACATAAACGAAGCGAAAGAGCCGCAATTTTATTTTTAATCTCAGGAGAAACCCCTCCTTTGTATAATATAACCTATGTCATTACTCTGATAGTCTTTTTATTTAGCAGAAGCTTTTGTTTGCGGGAGTTTAGAGTGAGGGACCAGCAGGGATTTGTTGTAAGATTTGGCCATTGACGGACAGTGAATATCGGAAGATGTTATTTTCTTTTTTTTTTAATTTTAAATTTTATTGATTATTACAGAGAGGAAGGAAGAGGGATAGAGAGTTAGAAACATCGATGGGAGAGAAACATCGATCAGCTGCCTCCTGCACACTTCCCACTGGGGATGTGGCTGCAACCAAGGTACATGCTCTTGACAGGAATCGAACCTGGGACCCTTCAGTCCACAGGCCATTGCTCTATCCACTGAGCCAAACCGGTTAGGGAGGAAGATGTTATTTTCGACCCCAGATCTATCACCTCGAAGTCGTACAAGTGATTGCCACTTGCAAAACCTCCTCTGGGAATGTTTTTTTGGTACTGGTGTATTTTATTTGCATTTTTCAAAAGTACTAGCCGTTTTTCTTGCTTGCATCCCCCACCCAGGTGCAAATGAAAGGTGGGTTTCCAGAGATTTTTCTGGAAACTTCCTAGATGCCAGGGTCAGGAGTGTAGCTTTGTCCGAGACCTGAGAGTCAGGGTGCCTTAGCGGGCAGGGGGCCTGCACACGGGCACAGGACCCCAGGCCGCAAAGGGCCGTGAACTTGACTTACAGGTTTGCTGTCAAGGTTTTAGAAATCTTATCCATTTTTGAACCAGGGGCCCAGCATTATATGCAGCCGGTCCTGCTGATAGTGATACAATGGCTGACTTTCGTTGCATTCTTACGATGTACCAGGCATGGCTTGACATGTCTTATCTCTCTCAGCTCCTTTAATGTATTTATGACAACGCTGAGTGCAGCGTCCTGGTTCCCGCCTCACAGAGGAGACACCGGGCACAAAGAGGCGACGTGGGCAAAGCCAGGAGGCGTGGAGCAGAGACTCGGGCCCAGGCGCCTGCTTCTTGAGGGGACGCTCTGATGCTGACCTGGCTGCCTCTCCCCCTCACTTCTCTCCTCCTCCTCACAAGGAGTTGTTGCTGAAACACACACCTGCTAAAAGATGTATGCGGTCTGCTTGCCCAGAATGTATGTGGCAGAGGCACATACATGACCCAAAGAAGTCAAGTTTAACTTCTTTAAAAAAAAAATTATTGATTTTTTTACAGAGAGGAAGGGAGAGGGACAGAGAGTTAGAAACATCGATGAGAGACATCGATCAGCTGCCTCCTGCACGCCCCCCACCGGGGAAGTGCCCGCAATCAAGGTGCATGCCCTTGACCAGAATCGAACCTGGGACCTTTCAGTCCGCAGGCCGACGCTCCATCCACTGAGCCAAACCGGTTTCGGCCAAGTTTAGCTTCTTAATCGCATCCCAATTAACTAGCTTTTACCTTGGGCAGAGTTTGTTTGTTTTATTTAACGAATGTTTTTAAAAAATATATTTTATTGATCTTTCACAGAGAGGAAGGGATAGAGAATCAGAAACATCGATGAGAGAGAGACATTGATCAGCCGCCTCCTGCACACCCCACACTGAAGATGTGCCCGCAAGCAAGGAACATGCCCCCGACCGGCATCGAACCCAGGACCCCTCAGTCTGCAGGCCAACGCTCTATCTATTGAGCCAAACCGGTCTCGGTTTTGTTTGTTTGTTTGTTTAAAGGCCAGAGCATGGGCTGCAGACATGCAGAGGCCTGGGCAGCCAGCCTGGGAGGTGTGACGGGGAGGATCTGGCCCGGATGGCAGCTCAAGGGAAACAGAAGGGCGCACCGTGCATGTCGCCTGGCTAGCCGTTTGGTTGTGGCTGATGCGGGAGACACATGCGTGTGGTTGTCCATGGGTTGAGGGGGGCTGGGTGAGAACATTTCTCTGGTTTGCAGGGGGCGGTGTAGACGTGCTGGTGGGCGTGCGGCTGGCTGACAGCGGCCACGTGCTGAGAGACGCGGCGGGACACCCGCATGCCGCTGGGGCTGGGCACAGGGTTTGCAAGCGAAGGAGTTTCAGGCTTGCAGGGCGGCCTTCTTGCTGCTCCTGGGGCCATGCCGTCTAGGCCCTCGGCAACATGTGAGCAAGAACGGATGGACCCGGGACTGCCCGTGTGCTGGTGTCTGAGGCAGGCGCAACAGCCAGCAGCTTTTTCTGGTTCACTGGCTGCATC
The DNA here is from genome assembly GCA_004026805.1 of Lasiurus borealis. Classification (NCBI taxonomy): domain Eukaryota; kingdom Metazoa; phylum Chordata; class Mammalia; order Chiroptera; family Vespertilionidae; genus Lasiurus; species Lasiurus borealis. Next base: position 2,159 of record PVJN01007837.1, on the reverse strand, counting down.
TGTCACGTTACAGTTTGTCATGCTTCCCTGTCCTGGTCCTTCTCGTCACTGCTGCTGCACAGAGCGGGGCAGAGGCCTTGAGCACGTGTGTGTTGTGAGGGCTGCCTTCTCAGGGCCCAGCACAGGGACGGGAGCGTGCTGGGGGCTTGAATATCTTCTGGACACACGGTTGAATGTTGCTAATGTGGGATATGAATAAAAGTCACTGTGTTGGGTCTCAGGTTCCACATTTCCCCTCTTAGGCTAAAGAGGGTGAGCTCGCCCACTGCATGTGACACCCCAATGCAGTGTGGGTACCACATCACTGACACACTCAGACCGCAGCTGGGGACCTCGAGGGGCCTGCTTTGAAAGGGAGGCAGCTATGAGGAGGCTCTGAAGTATGGATCTTCCAGGCACTGTCTTCCTCGAAAGAGTACCATATTTTCTGGTGTATAAGACACCTTTTTAACCCGGGAAAATCTTCTCAAAAGTTGGGGGTCGTCTTATACGCCGGGTGTCATCTTATAGGGCGAGTGCATCCCAAACTCTATATTTTAACTGGATAAGTTGGAGGTTGTCTTATAAAAACCAATGGAAAAGATATCCTCAGGCAAAGATGAACAAAAACAGGAGAATAAAAAGAGCTCTCTCCTTGGAGACCAGATGGATGTCCGCTGAGGGGGGAAGGCATTCAGACCGAGCGCCCCTGAAAGGGGCCAGGCTGAGGAAGGAGCGGGGCTCTGAGCAGAACCTGCTGTTCTGGGGGGTTCAGGCCTGTTCCCATTCAGGGCTCGCGCGGGGCCAGCGACCCTCCCTGCAGATGGCAGGTGGCAGCTGGCTCTCCTCCCCTGCACCCCGCAAACTGTCCGCAGATAACCCCGGGCAGCGGGCCTGTCCCCGAGAACCTTATCTTTGGTCTGTGTGTCTGGGGAAGACAATTCGCACCCGATAAGGACAATCACATTCAATTAGCCGGGGTGGCTGCGTGCCGGTGAGGTCTCAGGGTCTGAGAAAGAGGACGCGTCTCTTTTAGGACAGACTTAGGGACATGAGGCCTCTGACCCAGGACCAAACAGCTGGGCCGTGACGGGGCCCGGGTTCAAACTGAGGTCAGTCTCACTTCAGAGCATGTGCTTAGCATCCCGGCCTCTGAGATTAGAGGGAAAATGGGAAAGGACCGCACAGTGAATGTGCAGCATTGTGGTTTCAATCGGAGGGAAACTATTTCTCAGTAATTGTGATTCTTCCTTCTTGTCTGCCAGACCCCACTGAGAACTACTGGTGTGACACGTTATAAAGTGAGAAAGGGCTTTCGTTTTGCAGAGATGCATTTATTTTTTTTCTCATTCACAAATTGGGATTTTTTCCCTGTTTTTTTTTTTTTTTTTCTATTCCTGAAAGCTATCTATTTCCTTTAATGAGGGAGTACGTTCTGAAATACAAGGTAACCCGAATGGCCGTTTATTAGAGTCAGGTTGCCTGATAAAATCCGGGGCACCTAGTTAAATTGGAATTTCAGATAAATGACACATAATTTTTAAATGATAAGTATGTACCAAATATTGCATGGGATCTATTTGTACTCAAATGTTATTTCTTGTGGTTTGGAATCCAGGCATTTTGTATTTTTATTTGCTATATTTGGCAGCCCCCAATTCGGTCAGAGAGGCTGTGCACAAAGCATGAACGTTGGGTTTGCTGTTTCACACCGATTTCTCAGCAGCCAGGGAAAAACTCAAATAAAATGGATCCAAGAGAAATCTTCGGGCACATTATCCTTGCCTGTGTTTGCCTTGTATAATTAGTCTTTTCTATCAACTCTTGCTAATCTCAAACAATGTTTGCAGCCACTGATATTTAGGAAGTAAGAAAGTGGTTAGAAACTTTACGAGGGTAATTTTACCTTCATTGGTAGTTCAGCTGAAGCCCCCCTGAGGCCGAGTCCTCAATGCAAACCTTGTTTTATTATGTTTTTTTAAAAAAATTGATTTCAGAGAGAGGAAGGGAGAGCGTGAGAGGGGTAGAAACATAGGTGATGAGAGAGAATTATCGAGCCTGTAACTGGGGCCTGTGCCCTGACTGGACATTTAACTGTGACTTCTTGGCTCAAAGGTCGGCGCTCAACCACTGAGCCACTGGTGGGCACACACCTTTTAAAATATTTTCATGTTTTTACT
>PVJN01007836.1:0-67802 GCA_004026805.1 Lasiurus borealis | reverse complement strand
GACAGCGTGATGCTGTGATGTCTCGGTGTAGCGGACAGCGTGATGCTGTGATGTCTCGGTGTAGCGGACAGCGTGATGCTGTGATGTCTCAGTGTAGCGGACAGCGTGGTCTCAGCCTTGTGATGCTCTAGAGCCCTCCGTGCCTCTGGAGACCTCTGACCTAGGAACTGCCTGCTAACGAGTGAGTGCTGTCTTAAGCCGCTAAGCTTGCGGTAATTTGTTTGCAGCAAAAGAAAACTAGTGCAATTCCAACAGAGGTGTATATAAGTTGGTAAACGTGTGTAAATCTACACAAACATCTGTGTAAAAATAGCAATGTTATCTATTTGCCGGGGATGGTTCTTCAAAAGATACAAATAAAATCCTGAGCCAGCCGAGACCGGTTTGGCTCAGTGGATGGAGCGTCGGCCTGCAGACTGCAAGGTTTGATTCCAGTCGGGGGCATGTACCTTGCTTGCGGGCACATCTCCAGTGTGGGGCATGCAGGAGGCGGCTGATCAATGGCTCTCTCTCATCGATGTTTCTGGCTTTCTATCCCTCTCCCTCTCTGTAAAAATCAATAAAATATATTTTTTTAAAAATCCTGAGCCAAAACCTGAAAGAGAGCTTGCCATAGTTAAAGTATTCTAAGATCTTTTTGGGGGTGCAAGGATTTGTAGGTAGGGTGTCCCTCCTAAACCCTGGTCCCCCTCTAGCTTGGGCAAATGTCCATTCAGCCAGAGACCACCCGTCCCTGCGTCCCTTACAGCTCGGTGTGGCCACACATCGAGTTGTCACCATTGTGGTGTGAATCGGAGTCCTGTCACCTGTCCCTGATTTGCTTAAAAGGAAGTTGCTTGTCTTGGACTTCCCATTCTCCCTCCTCGTGTCTGGAGCATGGGCGGTGGAGAGACTGGCTTTGACCAGAAGCTCCACCCTGTAGCAGACTGTGCAGCAACGTGGATCATCCGGGTCCCTGAACTGGTAGAGCAGAGCCATTGCTAGCCTGAGTGTATCTGGGGCCACTGCCGGAGGGAGGACTGTGCATTCCCCCTTTGGGTTCACAGATGTCTCCTCAGAGCAGCTTGGCCTTCACTAAGCCAGTCCCTGGAACCGGGTGCAGCAGTCACAGAGACTAACATACGGGGCGTTTGGCTTAGCAAGCTTCGGGCAGAGCGGCGAGGCAGCAGATCTCTGCTGTGTGGGGGACAGAAGTAGCTGGCTTCTCCAGCCTGCGAGGCTCAGGTTTCTGGATCTCTGTCCTCTTCCTTCTCTGCTTGCAAATTGGCATATTCTTGCCTTAGCTCATCTTTTTCTTATAATACCTCGCTAAGAGCAGCGGGCAGCCGGCACACACTGCTGGGGCTTCAGTGCTGTAGTAGGAGAAATAGCAAGAAATAACTGTCGCTCCAACACTTTCCCCAAAGCTTCCTCCGAGAACCTCAAAATTGCTGTCATTAAAAGAGAAAGGGGGAGAGAGGGAGCCAAGAAGTGGGGAGAGGGCTAGCTGAAAACTTTGTTCAGAAAACAAAACAAAAATATTTCATGTGGCAACTGGCATGTAAACAAATAGGAAATAAAATCATAACCTGCTAAGGGGCTTGAGAATTACATTGCCAATGAGGCCGGAAGTCAGATCTTGTGAAGGTTTTGATTGTTTAAACCTTAGAGCACCCCTCGGGTTTCCAAACCTACTGTAGTGAAGAGGTGGCTATTAAAACAGTACACCCCCATTTCCATCTGCCATACCTACATCTCTCCACAATCAGACGTGGCCACCGTTCTGTGCAGGGAAGAACATTAGAAGGCAAAGGCAGAGACTGTGGATGATAAGGAATTTTGTAAGGTATCAGAACCATGTGTAAACAAGGAGTCCTCTTTTTTTTAATTGATTTTCCACAGAGAGGAAGGGAGAGGGATAGAAAGTTAGAAACATCGATGAGAGAGAAACATCAATCAGCTGCCTCCTGCACGCCCCCTACTGGGGATGTGCCCACAACCAAGATACATGCCCCTGACCAGAATCGAACCTGTGACCTTTCAGTCTGCAGGCCAACGCTCTATCCACTGAGCCTCACCAGTCTCAGCAAGGAGCCCTCTTTTAACACCAGGCCACAGGGTCCGTTACCGTTCCTGGCAGCACGGGGTTCTTCCTGTCTGTGGGCCAGGACTGCTCTGTACCTTCCATTTTCCTTTATCTTTTATCTTCCTTTCTTTTCCTCACAGGTCTCCCATCATCAGTGCTGGGTGCAGGTTTCTGTAACTTGACTGTTAATATATTGCTCCCGGGACTAGGAGCAGAGTCCTTTGAAATGTGGAGAATTTGGGGCTTGGACTAGCTGGGATCTTGAATTATGCTCCGAGAGGCATTAAAGTCTTTTCTATATGTGGGAAGAAAGTAGACGTAGGGTCTTGATGGCCAGATTCTAGTGTCCCCCCCAAACCTCTGCTCCTCTCTTTCTGGGTGGTTGGTATTACCAGCAAAAGGCTGTCTTCCCGGTCAGAGTCGCAGCAATATATTGTCACGTGACTCACTTCTTGGTACAGGACAGAAGTGCCGGGTGCCACTTCTGCTCGCTGGCTTAGAAGAGCATTGCTTGCGCGGGATTTTCCCTTCCCCTGCGCTGTGGGCGTGGTGGCTGTCTGCCTTTGCCTCTGCGGAGGACAGCATCCTGGCAGGTGGCAATGCAGCGGCCTGCAGGCAGCGCAGGCCGAGCGGCGGCCTGGAGCAGAGCCACTGTGCTCACCGGGGCTGCAGACTGTTCTGTGAAAAAGAAAGGGACTTCTCATCCAGCCGCTGCGTCTCTGAGCATCTGAGCTTTCCCCGATTCAGAGCGCCGAGAGAGCACGTTCTGCACACGGGATACGGTCTCAGGGGTCACCACTGAAAGAACAGGGGGCATGGTTTCCGGCATAAAAACCAGAATTTCCCGAAGCACAGGTGGGAGCACAGGATGTCTTTCCCCAGCACGCGGCGATGTGAGCAGTGCACGTTCTTCAGGTGCTAGAGGTGAAACGGCTTCGGCCACAAATACATGCGGTGGCATCAGTGGGTATGTGGCCTGGGCAGGTTGCCAGAGCCGATCCTTCAAGCCGCACTGGTACCTAACACGTCTGAGGAAACTAGCGGGGTGTGTTTCACGAAAAGGAGAGTATAATCAGCAAATGGGTGCCAAAGTGCTTCCTTCAGTGCTGCCATTCTGAGTGAGGAAGATGCAATATTCGCCGGACATTTAAGGCTTTTCTCCAGTGTGAACTCTCGGGTGTGTGACCAGCCTCTGTTTGGGCTTTACTTTCTTTTTAATATTCCAAGAAAAACGATCTTAAATATAATGTTACATGCAATAAGCATTAACATATCAAGAAAAACGATTTTAAATATGTTACATGCAATAAGCACCAGTTATTCAAGAAAAATGACCTTACATATAATATTACATTCAATAAACATTAATATTTTAAGAATAAAAGGATTTAAGTATAATATTACCAAAACTTACTAGGATAGTATGGTATCACAAAAATTATAGGAAATATTAAAAATCTGCAAATGACAGGATCACTTCTATTATATCCTAGTATACACCCCCTGGGCTCAATTTATGTTGTTCATTAAATTCCACAAATGAGTGAGATCATATATTTATCTCTCTCCAACTGGTTTATTTCGATTAGCATGATGCTTTAAAACTCTTTTTTGTCAGATATGAGTATTGCTATTCCAGCTTTTTTTTTCTTTTCCATTCGCATCTCTTCACATTCATCCTGTGTGTGTCTTTTGCTTTGAGGTGGGTCTTTTGTAGACAGCATAGAGTTGGGCCATGTTTTTTTATCCATTCAGCTACCCTACATCTTTTGATTAGGGCATTGAATCCATTTACATTTAGGGTTATTATTAAGAGGTACTGATTTATAGCCACTTTAGTTCTGTATGGCTAGGTTTCTCTCTCTGTTTCTTCTTCTCAGCAATCCCTTACAGCAGTCCCTTTAGCGTTTCTTGTAATGCTGGCTCAGTGGAGATTTATTCCTTTAGCCTTTTTTTTTGTCTGGGAAGCTCTTTGTTTGACTGTCTATTTGAATGATAGTCTTGCTGGATGTAGTAATCTTGGTCTCAGATCCTTGATTTCCGTTACCGTGAGTACTTCATGCCATTCCCTTCTGGCCTATAGAGTTTCTGGTGAGAAATCAGGTGTCAGTTTTATGGGAGCTCCTTTGTAGGTAACAGTTTGCTTTTCTCTTGCTGCCTTTAAGACTCTCTCTTTGTCTTTAATTTTTGGCATTTTAATTATGATGTGTCTGGGTGTGGGCCTGTTTGGGTTCTTCTTGTTTGAGGTTCTCTGTGCCTCCTGAACTTGTGTGACTTTTTCCTTTGCCAGGTTAGGGGAGTTTTCTGCCATTATTTCTTCAAACACCTTCTCTATGCCTTTTCCCTTTCTGCCTCTTCTGGCACACCTGCTGTTCTAATATTGTTACGTTTCACATTGTCCCACAGCTCCCTTAAGCTGTCCTGTTTTTTAATTTTTTATTTTTTGTTCTCTAATTGAGTGATATTTTCAACTCTATCTTCTAATTCAGTGATTCAGTCCTCAGCTTCCCCTGTATTCCTTCCAATGTGTTATTTTTTGTGTTATGTCATTCTTTATCTCAGACTGTTCTTTTTTTATAATTACTATATCTTTTTTCATACTGTTGAGCATTTTTAATATCATTATTCTGAACTCTGTTTCAGATAAATTTCTTATTTCTGCTTCATTTACCTCTTCTTCTGGAGAATTTGCTAGTTCTTTCATTTGGGGTTTGTTTCTTTGTTTCCTCATTTTGGTTGTCTATTTGGGTTGTGACTATGTATTAGGTAGATCCTCTACACCTCTTAACCTCTAGTAAAGGACAGTGTTAAAGGCTGTTTCTGACTAATTGGATCAGGCAAAGACTCAAAGGCTCCAGAGACCACTTCTGTCTACAGACTAATAGGATTCTGACTTGAATTTCCCCCAGGCAATCGTCCTTAGATTTGGCAAGAGTTTTTTTCAGCAGGGTGGGGTAGTTGATTCTGCCTGGAGGCTGTTACTTTTAATTTCTTAAGTGGCCTCAGGGCAAGGTGTTTTCCAATAGGGTGTGTCAAATCTTCCCCCCAGGCAAGGCAGATGTCTATGTGGGAAAGATGTCCTCCCCTGTAAGAGGGAATGACTCAGCCCAGGAAACTTGCAGTGTCTGCCTTGTGAGCTCTATCCCCCAAGTCCCCAGTCCTGGGTTCTGCTCTCACAGCTTCAGTCCACTTCACCCTCCCTCTGCCAGAGCACAAGGTGGGTAGCTCCAGAGGGAATTTTTGTGCATTGGCCCTTTAAGAGGGTGCCCAAACTTTCAGATGCCACTCCCTGGCAGATAGCACCCCACTGCTTTTCACAGCTAGATATTATGTGGGTACCCTCCTCAGTTTGGTGCTGGGGAGCCAACTCTGGGATTAGATCCTGGAGTTCTCAGTGGCACCCTCCCCCCACCCAGAAGCTGAGATATCTCTCTGGGGCTTAAGTTGCTGTCTATGGGTACCCAGCAAGCCCTTCCCCGCCTCCGCCTCTCCTACCACTGTATGCAGTCTCCACCTTCGGTCCTCAGGTACCAGGATTCTCTCCTGTGAGTTTTCCATTGATTATTCAGGTTTGTTCAGGAAACAAACCCCTTTCCACATTTCCGTTGTAATTCCAGCTTGTTCCTGGGAGCACGTACGTGTAGCATCCTCCTACTCTGCCGCCATTTTTAATCTCTCCACTTCCATTCTTTCTTCCATTAAAGCTTTATAAGAAGGCTATGATATGGGTAATTATTATTTTATTGGCTATGATACAGGTAATTATTATTTTATTGTGAAAGCAATGGCATTTAGGGAGTTAGTTTTGTATAGTTGTACTCAATGAAATTTTAATGTTAAAGCATAAAGTTTTTTTAAATTATAAATATTATTGGGTTATAAAATACATGAATTTACTTAAGTCATATATATCCTATATAATAAAAGCATAATATGCTAAGTATTCAGTCATCTGCTCATCCATTCAGCCAATCAAAGCGTAATATGCTAATGATATGCTAAGGCCACTTAACCACTCACTATGATGTCCACTGACCACCAGGGGGCTGTTGTTCCTACCAGTAGGTTAGCTTGCTGCTGGGGTCTGGCCATTAGGGACTGAGCGAGATGGGCTGGAACTGCTCTGGAGCCCTCCCACAGTCCCTCCCTGGCTGGCCAACCTCCTGCATCCCTCCCCAGCCTCATTCATGTACCAACGGAGTCCCTTGACCTGGCCTATGCCCTCTTTCAAAATGGGACCCCTGGGAGATGTCAGAGAGCCGGTTTCAGCCAGATCCCACAGGCCAAGTCAAAGAACCCTACTGATGCATGGATTCATGCACTGGACCTCTAAAATAAACACACACACACACCACTGGTGCACAAATTCATGCACTGGGCCCCTAAAATAAATAAATAAATAAATATATATATATATATATATATATATATATATATATATATATATATATATTTTTTTTTTTCTAATTGTAAAATTCAATGTAACGTAGGTCCAGCATTCCACAACTAGAATTTGAGAGCCATTTTATTGCATGTACTAAAATACAAGCACTTAAATTGGCTCTTGGAAAGATTATGAACCTTAGCATGAACTTTATACTCAACACCATTTGTTAAAAGAGTAATATTTCTTGCCCCCTCACCCCACATTGACCTCACCCCACATGCCACATTATGCACCAGGCTCTATTCTTAATTGAGTCAGAGGGAATTCTGGGGCGGCTGTGTGCAACAGCCCTAGCTAGTTCACTTCTCTATCAGGTTTCGCACGCCGTCTATACAGTCACCATATAGCCATGGCCTCATATTAAAGTTTTAGTTTTCGTGTGAACAGGAGGAATTAGATGAGAATCAGATTTTAAATGACATCCCGATTTTAAATTAAGTGATTATACGAGTCTGCCACGATTAGCACCCAAAATTCAGTGTGACCTCTCTGGCAGCTGGTGATACTGAATATTCCTGAGCAGCACATAAAAGGTGAAAGGGCGTATCTCCTTTCAATGTGCATATGTAACTGCGATAAGTATTAATAGGAAGACATACTTGTGGGTAATCCTGGAATGTATATCTATATTTATAATTAGGAATAGTTATGTGAATGTGATATAAATATCTGTCATCAGTGGTTTTTTTATTATCAATTTCCCTTGAGCATTTTTTAAGCACTCTAAGCTTATGGTAGCCTATTAGGTTTTTATCACATGAAATGAAAGAATGTTTAGAGTTAAAAAAAATTTTGTCATATGCAGTGGTATTTTTCCAGGACCCATACGTTTAAATATGAAGATGCTTTTTCATTTGGTTTACTTTGCAAAGCGGTAGCAAATGATCAGGCTAGGCACTGTGGAATTTCAAAACGTAATTCTGTGTGTGCCATCCCATGCCTAACTGCCTGTTTGTGTGACCCCATAAAAAATGCCAGGCGCGGAGGTGATGGTTGTATTACATTCTGCTCTCTGGACAGAGTTCCCTCTCTTCCGGTCTCTCTTCGCTCTCCCTTCTTTATGCCGCTCCTGTTACCCTCCTGCCCTGCCACTGGCTCAGATCTGTGTGGTAATCGGGGTGAGGAGGGAAAACACACACAAAGCGTGGCTGTGTGGTGGGTTCAGGTAGATTTCACTTCCTTCTGTCTGCTTTCTGTTTTGTGTAAGGCTGATAAGCATTAGAAAAATGGCGGCGGGGGTGGGAGGAGGAGGAGAGTGGGGGTAATTCTGCTTGCAAAACGCCAGCAGGCACATTCTGGAAGCTTTAAGAACTTGATGGATAAGGTTGTTAATCAGTGTACAAGCCGGCATCTCTGGGATCATATTAATTTTCAAATGGGTTGATTTGACTTGTTAGTGACGTTGCTCTCTCCAGGACATGTTTTTGAGAGAATTCACCGAATTTTAGGGAGCTCCTCGCATTTCATGTCGAACAAATTTATTCTCCTGTGCGTTAGATGTGACAGGCATCACTGTTACTTGTTCATTCATAAGTAACGTCTGTTTACGCTTCGGAAAAACAGGTTGATGGGGCAATACGCCTGAGCCCTGCTACTAAGACCGCTCATGCTACATGTGCACATATGAAATAGTCATATTTAGGTATAGTTCATGTGTGACCTGAGCACACCTGTATTATTGTCCCTGTTTCTCTAACAGCAGTCTCCTTCCTGGTTTTATAGTCGGTCATCTTCCTGTCACACACAGCTGCCAGTTTCACCTCAGTGCATTTTCAAACCTAGAATTCTGCTCCAGGTCTTCTGGAAGCTAACGGAAGTCCTCCAATTTTATAATAAACACGCTCATTGCAGTCTTGGCTCCCTCCTTGGGACACTGCCAGCTTTCTGGTTTCTTTCCCATCACCCCTCCCATTCCCCCCTCTACCCCCTCACTCCCCACCCCTGCAACACAGAGCCGAGGTTCTGTCCTCATCCTCATCTCTCCCAATGGGTGTCCTCGGGCTCCTGTGGGTCCAGGGACCACCCCCAGGGGAGGGCCATTCGTACAGTCTTGGAGGTGGGCGTCTGATGGCCAGTCGTGTCCTGGGCATGTATTTAAACCCGCACCCGCTTCAGTAACCGCTTACCCATGGCTCACTCCCTCCTGGAGGTTCTCATCCCACTCCTCCTGTCCGTTCGCCCAGTTCAGATTTACCCCTCAGACTGCCCAGCTGGCTCTGCGTGGACCTCGGCTGGGAACCTAGATGTTTATTATCAGTGTCGGATGAGAGGCATCTGGGCACCTGCTGGAGAGGCACCCAGAGACAGAGCGGAGTGGCAGAAGAGAAGGGAGATGGTCTCAGACGCTGAGTGAAACAGAAAGGAGGAGTGGGTCTGGGGTTTCAGGATTTCAGTGGCACTCACAGCAGAGCACGGAGGACTGGATTCAGAGAGGGACAGGGCGGGTCCGGGAGGCAGCTTCTGCTGGGCAGCAGGGACAGCGGCTGCCCTCCTCCCCCGAGGAGGAGGAGCGAGGGCCCGGGAGGTGGAGGTCTTTTCGGCAAAAGAAGCCATTTAGCAGAGGCTTGAAGGCGTGGGAACAACCAGTGTTTTGGACATTGAGGTGACTGCGTGTTGAGAGCGTGCGGTGTGCAGCGGGGTCTGCAGACAGGAGGCAGCGGGAAGCAAGCTGCAGCCCAAGGGCCCGGGGTCCCGAGTCCCATGCGAGTTCGGGTTTGCCGACCCCGTGCATCAGCCGCCCCCAGAGGTCTCCATTCATAACCGCCAGCCGCGCATCGCCAGCGCCGAGGCCAGCAGAGACCCACCTGCTTTATTTCAAGCAATTGCAGCAGCAGTAAAGCCACTATTTTACTGACAACCTCAGGCCCCTTCCTGTGGCCTTTACTGTTAATCTGACCGTGGTGACGGGCACGTCCTGGAGGCCGTCTAGAAGTCCGTGCCCTTTTTGTAGAACGTGATCGAGCAGCTGCTGAGGAATCGCTGCAGGTGGCTCAACGCCGCACTGCGGTGTGAACCGGGGGCTCAGAAGCTGCCTCCTTGGCTGCAGCCCCTCACAAACAGCCACAACCCCCCCCCCCCCAGCAAGGGAGAACAGAGCACCGGAGGAGAACGGGAGCGCCGCTGAGCTGACCGTACGGTCACATGCCTGCGAGGCCCTGGCACACGGCTGGGCTTCCGTGTCCGAGAGGGGCCGGTGACTGGTGCTCAGTCGGTGGACAAATACTGGGGCTGCTTTTCCTTCGTCCGACTGTGCGTTCGCAGGGGCTCGTGTTCCCGGCTCTTTCCGGTGGCACCATCCGGACCTGTGCGTGCCCGCTGCCCGCTGCAGAAGCCAGGTCTCGGGCACAGAGCATCGCTAAGAGATTTTCTGAACCTCTTTTTTTTTTAAATATATTTTATTGATTTTTTACAGAGAGGGAGGGAGAGGGATAGAAAGTCAGAAACATCGATGAGAGAGAGACTTCCATCATCTGCCTCCTGCACACCCCACACTGGGGATGTGCCCGCAAACAAGGTACATGCCCTTGACCGGAATCGAACCTGGGACCTTTCAGTCCACAAATCGACGCTCTATCCACTGAGCCACACCGGTCTCGGCCTGAGCCTCTTATGCACACAGTTCAGATCTTCCATCTGCACTCGCCTCACGGACAGCCGCGTGGGAGATAAAGGCAGGGCTCTGACCGACCGCTATTCTCTCCTCCTTTGCAACACTAGCTGCTGTGTCCCCTCACGTCCCGCCGCGTGGAGCTTTCTGAGCGGGAGTCTCGGAAACAGCACGTGAGGTGTTTCCTCCCGTGTCAGGCTCCCGGGACGGCCCTCTCTCGGTTACAGCGTGGAGGGAGCTATGGGGCAGATAGATCCTGCCAGAACCCGGAGGGTGCGGGGCTGCGGGCCGCGGGGAGGGAGTGGAAATCCGACCCGCAGCCCGTCACCTGTTAAGATCTATCCCGGGTCGGAGGCACCGGGCGCCCTCGGGACCGACAGGTGCTGGGGCTGCGTGGGAAACGGGGCGGCTCGGGCCGTCCTGCTCCCCACGTGTGTAGGTCCGAGCCCCCGCCCCCGCACTGATGGGTGGCCGTGTGGCCATCGCCATCGGTGCCGGCACTGACGCCTGAACTGGCTTTGCCCCCCTCACGCGCGTTTTCAACAGCTCTGGTGCTCGTTCGCTCGGCCTGCTCCGGGCGATGGCTGCACTCCCCAGCGGCCGTCTGTGTGTCTTCCCGGCAGAGCCCTTTATGCTTTTCTTTTTTAATGTATTTTATTGGTTTTTCACAGAGAGGAAGGGAGAGGGACAGAGAGCCAGAAACATCGAGGAGAGAGGGACATCCATCAGCCGCCTCCTGCACGCCCCCCACTGGGGATGCGCCCACAACCAAGGTACGTGCCCTTGACCAGAATTGAACCTGGGACCCTTCAGTCTGCAGGCCGACACTCCATCCACTGAGCCACACCAGTCAGGGCAGATTCCTTTATTCTTAAAAAGAAAGGTGAAAGACGCAGCCTCCGGTTAGGACTGACGGCAAAGGGAAAGGGGACAGGGGGTGCTGACTCCACCCCCACAGCAAGGAGAGCAGCTTCTTCCTCTCGCCGGGTTGGGCTGCGTGGTCTCTGCCGGGCACTTAGCCTCCGCCGGGCCAGCAACAAGACTAACAGGCGGCGCAGAGAGATGGCCTTCATAACACAATAGTCTGCCCGGCCGGCGGGGCTCAGGGGTGGAGCGGCCACCTCTGCACCAGGGCACGGCTGCATTCCCAGCCCAGGGCCCAGGCCCGGGATGTGGGCTCGATTCCCAGGAGGGGGCGTGCAGGAGGCGGCCCATCGATGATTCACTCTCATCATTGATGTTTCTATCTCTCTCCCTCTCCCTTCCGCTCTGAAACCAATAAAAATACAGTGGTCCCTCGAGATACGAGTTTAATTTGTTCCGTAATCTCGAGGTGTGGGAAACTAGGAGACGCTCCAATCCCGGTAAACTGGTGGGTTGTGTGCAGCCGGCCGATCCGCATGATGACTCCTATCTCAACTGTTGCTCGTATTTCAAAGCAAAAATAGCTCGCTCAACGGCTCGTATCTCAAAAATCTCGTATGTTAGGGCACTCGTATCTCTAGGTACCACTGTACAAAAAGTAATAATGTGTGCTGTTTGGTGATCACAGGTCACCCTTGATGAGCAGTTAGTCTCCTGAATTAACTAGTCTGTCATCCTCTCCTCTCCACCTCCCTCCGGAACCGAGGAAGGCTGGGCAGAGGGCTCTTCGCTGCTCTGTTTGCAGGCGGACACGATGCCGGCAGGAGGCTGATGACTTCCGGGAGGAGCAGGAAGTGGGCCTGCATGTCCAGAGCCGGGCCTCATGCAGACTGGCCGGCCAGAGCCGCAGACACACCTTGTGGAGGGACCACCCGGGCCTCCTCCCGTGGAGTGTACACAGGAACTCCCAGCACCACGCACTGCGCTGCGCGGCTCGGGGACTGGCAGAGCAGCGCGGGCATCGATGATCGGCTTTGCACAACCTTCCAGGCGGTCCCCAAATGTGCGAGGTGCTCCCGCCCTCAGCGCTTGGCGCCTGCCCTCCTAGTGCCCTGGCATCTGCTCGCCTTCCTCCCCCCTCCCCCCCTGCCATCCGCAGCCCGTTCCTGGCCGAGGAGCTGCTGACTCATCGTTCTGGGTGTAAAGAGCCTATAGATTCCTTCCTGCCCCCCCTCCCCCCTCAGCCGTATCCAGTTCCACCCGGGACAGCCGCAGGCCTCCTGCCCACCCCGGGGCAGCGGTTGTATTTCACTCGTGGGGTTCCCAAAGAGAGACTATGGCGCGCTGAACGTGTCGCACCCGCTTGGAGGTGTTCACACACACAGACACGTTGCTTGAGGGGACATTTTAACGAACAGTTAGAGTGTTCTTCTCATTCTGTTGTGTTAATAGTAAATGTTTGGTCTCGCAACTAGATAAACTCTAAAGGCTGACCAAAATACCTCAGGGATATATTGAAGTGCTTTTGCTTCTACTGAACTTAATTTTTATTTTTTATTTTTTTATTATTTTTTTAAATATATATTATTGATTTTTCACAGAGAGGAAGGGAGAGGGATAGAGAGTTAGAAACATCATCAATGAGAGAGAAACATCCATCAGCTGCCTCCCACACGCCCTCCACTGGGGATGTGCCCACAACCAAGGTATGTGCCCCTGACCGGAATCGAACCCGGGATCTTTCAGTCCACAGGCCGACGCTCTATCCACTGAGACAAACCAGTCTCGGCTGAACTTAATTTTTAAAAATCCTGACCATAAGCTTACGGGCTATGATGCTCTTAAAGTCGCTTCCTAACGGTTCATCAGTGCACAGACCCTGGCCGGTGGCCTTGTTTCTTTGATCGATGGTGTGGTGCCACACGTTTTATGCTTGGTCCCAGGGGGAGGGGAGGAGTACATAGCACAAGCCCAGCAGTGTCTGAAGTAAGAAATTCACTGCTGATTATGGAAGAGTTTAAAGAGGTGCAGAAGTCGGGAGACAGGTCCCCCGTGCGCCATCACCAGCTTTAACCAGGCCAACCCTGATCACTCTGCTTTTATCTACCCCCCCACACACACACCCATTGCCCCAGACTTCCTTCTTAAAGGAACATTAATTGGCACGTTGGTATCTAAACTAGAACGTGCCTCTTTATGAAGCCGAGGTGTCGGGCTGAGCACACACAGGTATGAGTGTGTTCAAGATGCAGGAATCCCCGTTACCCCGCGAATCGTCCTCCGGCTGCTTAGAGTCAGTCCCTTTGCCACCCCCCTCCTGGCACCGGTGGAGGCTTACCTTGTCTGCGGTCAGACCAGTGGGTGCACGCCGATGGGCCTTGGGACCTGGCGCTCCCCGTGTGCCCCAGTCCCCGGAAAATCACTTGTCATTGCTCTGACCAGCAGCTATGCGGTCGGTTCTCGGTGTCATGGATGTGACACAGTATGTGTACCCACCAGAGGTGGTGACATTTACGTGGTTTCCTGTTGGGGCTGGACGTTCACATACAGGCTTGTTATATTTATTTATTTATTTTTAATTTTTTTATTAATGTGTTACATGTATATATATCTTGCCATTACCCTTCCTCCCGGCTCCCATACATTCCTTCACCCCCTAGTGTCTTGTGGCCATTGGTTGTGCTTATCTGCATGCACACAAGTCCTTTGGTTTATCTCTTATCTCCCCCACCTCTCCCTCACCTTCCCGCTGTAGTTTGACAGTCTGTTTGATGCTTTACTGCCTCTGTATCTCTCTCTTTGTTCATCAGTTTATAATGTTCTTTATGATCCACACATGAGGGAGATCCTGTGGTGTTTCTCCTTCATGGCCTGGCTTATTTCACTGAGTATCAGGCTCTCCAGTTCCATCCAGGTTGCTGCCAATGCACATACAGGCTTTAAACATGGGTAATTAATTCTCTGGGTAAATATCTAGATATGGAATTGCTAGCTCCTGCGATGAGCATGTGTGCTTTTATATAAAACGGCCCAACTGCTTTTTCAAAGTGCACGTGCCCTTCCCGTGAGAAATTCACTGCGTCTCAACACAAATGTTTTGACTGAGCAAACTCCAGATTTGTGCGTTTTGCATTGCTGTTCCTCACGAATCGTTGATCTAAAGTGCTTGGCTATTTTTATGACTCCAGGCACCGAGACTCACCGGAGCAGCTATCAAGACATCTTGTTACTTGCTCCTGGCAAGATCCTGGCGCGTCTCGTAGACAGACCCGGCGCAGCCTGCCAACTATGCGCTCCCCGATCGCGAGGCAGCTGACTTGATCTCTGCAGCATGTTCGGGTTTAGGAAAGTCAGGCTTAAACGAGCCAGCATCCGATACGATTTCAGATTCCAGGAGATTCACTTTTCTGATGAAGTGAAACTGCTCGGAGTGCAGCAGCCTTACAGAGAAAGCTAAAATAGGCCTTCCTTGGACAGGGTTCTTCAAATTCCAACAGTATCCTCACTATTAACTATTTTAGACAGAAATATAGACAGCGGCACCCCTCTATTTTATCCGTTGATCTGGGGAAATGATTGGATTATGTCAGGAGTTCCAGATTCTGGACAGGATTTTTTAAATCCCACTCCTGTCAGTCTCTCAGTTCGTGCCCATAAAGATTGGCTTTACATGGGTATGTGCTTCCAAGGTGAATGCTTACACAGTCATGGCCTCTTGTTGGGTTGCTCCTGTTATCACTACATGATGTGGTGTTTTGTCTCTGAATGTAGCCTTTGTTGTGAAGTCTATCTTGTCAGGCATAATTTTGCTGCCCCAGCTTTTTTTTTTTTTCATTTCCACTTGCATGAAATATCTTTCTTCTTCTTCTTCTTTTTTTTTTTTTTTTTTTTTTTTTTTTTTTTTTTTTTTTTTTTTTTTTTGGTTGTTGTTGTTGTTAATCCTCTCCTGAGGGAAAGGGAGAAAGACGGAAACAGAGAGAGAGAAACATTGATGGGCTGCCCCCAACAACCTTATAGGAAAAAAAAAATGAGCAAAGGATAGAAGCAAACAGGTAGTAGGAATGGAAGTACAGGCAATCCTTACACATGAAAAGATTACTAACCTCTTTCAAAATAAGAGAAATGCAGTAAAATGTATGATTAAAATACCACTTTTCACTTGTCAGGCTAGAAATAAGAATGATGAGGGTGTGCGAAAATGGGTAATTTCATATCCTAGTGTTGTTAAGGGAAGTATAAGTTGGTACAACCTCTACAAAGTACCAATTGGTGACATCTATGAAAATATCCTAGTAGATCATCATATCCTTTGATTCTGCGAAGGGGGTTACACACACACACACACACACACAGTTCACAGGGACACTGCCATGTAAACTACGGCAATGTCTCCTCATCATAAAGGGAGACAGCCCGGGAACCACCAGACACAGTGAGGTGACAGGGTGGAGGCGGAAGGACTGTCTCCACGGACAGTCCTTAGCTGGTGGCACTCTCCCAGAGCTGCCTTCCATCGGCACCGCGGAGAGAAGGCATTTCCCGCTGTTGGAGACGTATTTGAACTGGGGTTTCTGTTATTTACAGCCGGAAAGTACCCCAAAGGAATAAACATGTGTAGAGCAAGCGTGTGCGCATCTAAATGATGTATATGTCAATCCACACATTGTCTTTACCTTTGAATATGCTACTACTAAACCTATCCTAATCACTGTGACCATTCCCTGCTGTGGGACTCTACGTTATTTGCCATTTCAAACATTAATAAGCAACGTGACTTTACACAAACGTTTTCTTTGGGTAACATTTTAAAAGGAAAATCATTTCATGGAAGTTTTAAGGATCTTGTTAAACGTTGGGAGGTAGCTAACTAGTCGGGCCCTTCTGCAGGCAATGAATACACCATTCCTTTCCGCACCCTTACTGACAAGTACCGCTGGAATGAATGGTCAAACAAGTATAACACTGATTTATATTCCTGTTTTTTAATTGAAGTATAATGGGTAGGTTCTATTTCTTTATAGTTATGTACAGATGTCCAATGCTACATTTCCGTGGGCAAATTGGTTAATTTCTTTTAGCCTAATTCCTCTGTGACATGGATATGGTAATGAGACTTAACTTTCAGCAGTGCAGAGGGAAAATGACATCATTCATGGGAAAGCACTTTGAAAACTGGTTATTATTTCAGTGTTTATCTCTCTTCCCAATGAGGCAGTGCTTTAATCACACGCTCCCGTGGATTTCCCGCTAGAATCCGTGTGCCTAGAAAGGTGCCCAGGCTGTGGGAGGTGTGTGTGGGCAGAGGTAGGTTATTAGACCCTGTGGGCATTGGCTTAGGGTCCAGCGTTGCCTCTTCCCAGCAAAGAGTTGGCGGCTCAGAGCGCTTTGGTTTTAGCTCTTCTGCCCTTTGCCTTTGGGACCCGCATCCCTTCTGCTCAGCGTCTGCATGTGGACCTCTGGCCTGGACTGTGGGTAGCGTGGGCACCTGCCCGTGGCCTCGCCCCCAGAGCAGCCCTCTCTGCCAGCCTCCCCATGTGGCCTAGTCAGCATCCACACTGGCAGAGTGGCAATGGCTGTCGGATCACCGGCAGTTAAAGAGTACATTCATGTCAGCCAAAACGGTGTGGCTCCGTGGACAGAGCGTTGGCCTGGGGACTGAAAGGTCCCAGGTTCAATTGCAGTCAAGGGCATGTACCTTGGTTGTGGGCACATCCCCAGTGGGGTGTGTGCAAGAAGCAGCTGATTAATGTTTCTCTCTCATGGATGTTTCTAACTCTCTATCCCTCTCCCTTCCTCTCTGTAAAAAAATCAATAAAATATATATTTTTTAAAAATACAGCAATTATGGGTCCCAGGTTCGAGTCCAGTCAAGGGCATGTACCTTGGTTGCGGGCACATCCCCAGTGGGAGTGTGCAGGAGGCGACTGATTGATGTTTCTCTCTCATGTTTCTAACTGTCCCTCTCCCTTCCTTTCTGTGGAAAATCAATAAAATATATTTTTTAAAAATTTTTTTAAATTACATTCATGCAGATGATAAATGAGCATTCAGGAGCCAGGACACTAAGTGGCAGGTTAATCACTGGGACTGCTCTGCAGCCGAGCCCCTGAGCAGCGGAGGTTGGAAAAGGGGGTTCAGTGGGAAAGTCGGGGCCACGGCTGCCCTCGGGGTGCCGAGCACTTTGTCCCTGTGTCTCCATCACCGCGGAAATGGGTGCCCACACGCCCGAGGAATGTGCCGGAGTCACTGAGTGCGAGCGAGGCAGCCGTGTCCCGTGGCCGGGCCGGCCTGTAACCCTAGGACCGCGGGCCCTGCCAGCTGCCGTGGCTGGAAGCGAACCTATGAAAACATATAAATAGTTTTCAGGCCACAATGAGGGGAGGAGGGAGGCGGAGCGGGGCCTGGCTCTGTGCGTGTCCGGCAGCCTGGCTGGGACCACACGCACAGGCCTTTCACCCCGAGGGCCCGAGGGGCGGCCCGCGATGTCCCGCGGCAAATGTTTGTGCCGAGCGTCGAGCATCTGACGGTGACAGTGCAGGGGAAGCCGGGAATCTGGAGTTAATTTTCACAACACGACACGGTGTGTCTTTCAGAAAAGGTGAAAACACTTTAATATAACTTATCTTGTCTCTACACATTCCACGTAAGAAAGGATTTCACTTAGTCGTAAGCACAGTGAATGTGATTAACAAAATGCTAATTTACAAAACAGAAGTAAATATTTGCAGAAATATATTCACGGCTGAGTTATAAAACAAAGTGAGCAGTTCTTGTGAAGATCGTCAGCTTATTGTTCTGAATTCCAGGCGACAGGATGAAGTCACGGCGGTGTGCTCGGCAGTATTTGTAAGTATGAACACA
The DNA here is from genome assembly GCA_004026805.1 of Lasiurus borealis. Lineage (NCBI taxonomy): Eukaryota > Metazoa > Chordata > Mammalia > Chiroptera > Vespertilionidae > Lasiurus > Lasiurus borealis. The sequence goes on along the minus strand of PVJN01007836.1, from coordinate 49,958 downwards.
ATGGAACGTTGAGATTTGAGTACAGTGACAGTAAACCTTGGCAATTTCACATTCACATTATACAGCCACCATCGACCCGTCCGTGAATGTTTATCACGTAAAAAAAAAAAAAATAGAAAAGGATTGTCCTAGGACCATCTAACCGTTCTCGTACGGAGTTTTCAGGCCACTATTTTATTTCACTATTTTGTTTGCTCATTCCTCTGCAGGATACGCGATTGCTTTTTTTTTTGTCAGAGGAGACACGTCTCTGTGCCTTCAGGCTTAATTTGAAATGTCCTTACTGTAAAAATATACCAAAGTAAATAAAAAAAAGGAGACACTTATTTACAAAAGAAAAAAAATATTTGTATACACATTATATCGTTTCAAAGTCTTTTATACACTATTGATAGAATTTGTTGCTTTTATGACTTTATCCTAAAAACAAAGGCAGGCTGTCATTTTAAAATGGCTGTCATTTGGAAATTTCGAGAGAAATGAATATGTTTGTGGCTACCTTTTCAGAGAAGTCAGTTTTCTCCAAGTCTACTACAAAAACGACTCTTCCTGTGCTAAAGCAGTGGTTCTCAACCTTCCTCGTGCCGGGACCCTTTAAGACAGCTCCTCATGTGGTGGTGACCCCCAACCATAAAATCATTTTCGTTGCTACTTCCTAACAGTAATTTTGCTACTGCTGTGAATCGTAATGTAAATATCTGTGTTTTCTGACGGTCTTAGGCGACCCCTGTGATGGGATCGATGGACCCCCAAAGGGGTCGCGACCCACAGGTTGAGAACCGCTGTGCTAAAGGAAGTGCGTTCCTGGGTGGAGGTCAGGAAAGGTGCCTGAAAGAGGAAGAACTCTGCCTCTGCTGACCGTGTTCACCGGTAACGGGCAGCGCTGACCGGTCTGCCTGTGTGTTAGCACCGCTGGCGTGGACTGTGACGCGCCGAACCAGTGAGGACCGGGATGGGCGCGGGCTGATTGCGGCCCATCCCTGTGTTTGTGGAATTTCATCTATTGACCGTGTACATTCAAGTGTGGGAGGAGGGTCTAGAGCAGCGGTTCTCAACCTTCCTAAGGCCGCGACCCTTTAATACAGCTCTTTATGTGGTGGTGACCCCCAACCATAAAATTATTTTTGTCGCTACTTCATCACTGTAATTTTGCTACTGTGATGAATCTTAATGTAAATCTCTGTGTTTTCTGATGGTCTTAGGAGACCCTGCTAGCTGTTCGCGACCCACAGGTTGAGAACCGCTGGTCTAGAGACAGAACACGACAGCACTGCGCTCCACCAATGCTACCTGCCGGCTTGGAGTGGACGCTATAAATGCGGCTCAAACGCATGAACTTGGCGTTCCTTTCACCCGCTAGGACGCCAGGACAGCCGCTCGCGGGTCGCTGCCTACGTGTGTCCGGCGGTTACCTACGAACCTACGTGTCACCTGACCTCCGAGCTCCTCTCTCTGGGAATCACAGCTTCCTAGTGTGCGGTTTGTTGGACGGTGAGATGCCGATGGCTGCCTATGTGCTGGCTTCTAGCGCGTGTCCTGTCGTGTGTGCTTAAGGGACGGTGGCGCGCCGCGGGCGTGGAGCCGGGGGCGCCTAATTCACAGTTTCAGAGTGGCTGAGGGAAGGCCGTCCACGTTCCAGGAAGGTGCGAGCCCCGCGCCAGCCTCAGGAGCACCCGCAGCGGTCCACCACCATGGCCGGGATCTTCCCGTAGATGATCTGCTCCTTGCCGTTGAAGTAGAGCATGTTGATGGGCGACATCTTGGTGGGGGTGCAGCAGGGGCCGGCCGAGCCCCGGGGGTTGGCCTGGTGGACCAGGTGGGTGTGGGGGTACTTCTGCAGGAACACGAACTCGCACTCCCCGGAGCAGTAGTTGGCCTTGTACCTCTTGGGGGCGATGATCCAGTCCCAGCCGAAGGCCTCGAAGTCCACCGTCAGCGGGTAGCGGCAGCAGCGCGACTCCGTCGAGTGCTCGTCACAGTCCAGGCCGAAATCCCTCCGGGACCTTTTTGGCGTGTCCGTCACCTTGACTTCCAGGAAGGGGTTCTGGGTGGAGAGGACAGAGCGATCAGTACTGTCTCAAGAAGGCATCGTTGAGGAGAAGCTAATCCTTCTGCAGACACACGTTCCTTTTTTTTTTTTTTTAATATATTTTATTGATTTTTTACAGAGAGGAAGGGAGAGGGATAGAAAGTCAGAACCATCGATGAGAGAGAGACATCCATCAGCCGCCTCCTGCACGCCCCACAGTGAAGATGTGCCCTCAACCAAGGTACATGCCCCCAACCGGAATCGAACCTGGGACCTTTCAGTCCGCAAGCCGATGCTCTATCCGCTGAGCCACACCAGTCTCGGCCACACGTTTGTTTTTAAAAGGCACAGGATTGGGGGATTGTAATTTACAGTGGGATTGTTTCTTCCCTTATACAACAGCAGCACAGATTTCCCGTGCGCTTAGCGGATGCTCTGAAAATGTGTGTAGACTGTCTGTGGGAAGAAAGGGAGAGGGGAGAGGGAAGAGATTAGATCACTGCCTCCCTTCTCTCTCATTGATCCAATATGTGGGCTCTGGCCCTACCCAGTGTGGCTCAGTGGATGGAGCGTCAGCTCTGCGGACTGGAGGGTCCCGGGTTCGATTCCGGTCAGGGGCATGTGCCTTGGTTGTGGGCATGTCCCTAGTGGGTGGTGTGCAGGAGGCAGCTGATCCATGTTTCTCTCTCATCGATGTTTCTAACTCTCTCTCCCTCCCTTCCTCTCTGTAAAAAATCAATACAATATATTTAAAAAATACATATGTGGGCTCTGTGGGCGGACTCTCGGGGAGGTAGGCACCCTCACCCATTCCCACTCGCAGAAGGTGAGTGTGACAGCAGAATCAAGTAGGCACCCAGCACCGTGGGGATTGCCATGGGAACGGGCAGGGAGGGTGGTGAGGGAGGTGGTACCAGTGGTTGGAAAGAGAGCCTCTAAGAGAAGAGGGACAGATGCAGAAAAAGGTCCCGTCATGTTCCCTCCATCCTTTCACGGAAAGACGTTGCTAATCAGATATTCAAACCATCGTTTTCTAGCCCTTCCCCTGCACCAGTCTGCATGCATGGGAGACTCTGTCTCTCTGCATGAAAACCTCTAAGAAAGATGTCATATTAACCACCTGTTTAATAATAGCTAAATCTACCACATCACCGACTCTGATCATTAAAATGCTGCTTGTAAAAGGAACACTTTCTCAGACCATGAATGATGGTTCTGATCCTACCCCAAAATCAAGGGAGACCTACCAGTCACTGTTCTTTAAGATTATAAAAACAGTGCCATCGTTTTGAGAGCCAACAACATTTTATGGAGCATAGTTAAAGAAAAATAGGTCATTTGGAAGATTTCTTTAAGAATATGTTTTCATTAAAGCAGAGCTGACTTAATACCACTTAGTAAGAAAGCTAAAAAAAAGCAACATTGATTGCTTGCAAATATAATCTTTTGTGGTAAATTGTATCAGTAGATGGAAATGAAAATATGGGCACATTAATCCGTTTTTTTTGTAAACACACGCATAGGTAAACAGTAAAGTGAGTAGTTTTAAACCCACACTAGGTTTCAAACTTGTTTTTGTTCATTTTTATAATACAGAGGGCAGCGTAATCTGCCTGGCCTGATAGGAGATGAGTTGGCACGCCCTCAGTAAACTCTGGAATATTCACTGTTGAGTGGGAAGGCCGCTCGGGGTAACTAGCCTGGGTGTCACATTTGATTAGCGTGAGTCACAGAATAACCCGCACGGACATCTGCACCAACAGCCCACACAACAACGAACCCGCTCGTGAGGGACCTTTAAGAGAGCGCATCAAGCTAAGCATCGTGCACTCCGTCTGTTGCTAGAAATAAGAGTATTTTGTTTTCATTATGACTTACACAGCTTTCTTAAAGCTTTCTTAAGGCAAAAAAAAAAAAAAAAAAAAAGCAATGCATTGCACTCTGGGGCAGCGGGAGAGGGAGTTGCAATGCCTTGGATGTGTTCTCAAACCCACCGTGCGGGTCTCAGGCCGTAGAACATACCGGGTCGCACTCCCAGAGCCCGCCCTGCGAGGCTCCGGGCTGGGGCCTCTCGTTTTAAAAAACCCCGATGCGAAGCAAAAGCAGCAGGAGGGTGCGAAACCAGACACCCGCTTTTATTGGGTACAGGGCCTGGGCACCCACGTCTGGCTTCTGAGCCCAGGAGTCGGAGGCTCTCTCTCTCTCTCTCTCTCTCTCTCTTTTTCTCTCTCTCTCTCTCTCAGGCCGATGACAAGGCCCCGAGGCCCCGGCCTCCCCCGGTCACTCAGTCACCTACCAGCCCGTCCTCGCCGGGGGCCGGGAAGGTCACGGCCAGGTCGCGGCCGCTCTCGTCCAGCGCCTTGATCTCGATGCCCAGGTTGGACTCGGGCTGCTTGAGCCAGTTCTGCAGCACCGTCTTCACGTCGATGCTCTGCCAGAGGCCGGCGCCCGGGCTCATGTCCAGCTTCAGGGACCGGATCCCCGTGTGGCGCGTGCCGTCCTTCATGGGCCTGACCAGCCGCAGGATCTGCACGAACACCGTGGTGGGCGTCTTCACCGGCCGCAGGTAGATCCACAGCTGCGCCCTGACCACCTTGTTGAACTGGATCTTGGAGCTGAACTTGAAGAAGCAGCACTTGGGTTTGCCTTCCGCCGGCGCCAGAAGGTCAGCTAAAGAAAAAGAAGAAAAAAAAAAAGAATCGGGAAAGAGTTCCTGGAATTAGTTTCCCTTAAAAAAAAAAAAAGGAGCAAACGCTTTCACAGTCACTGGTGAGCGTTTCTTTTTTCCTAGGGGACTCGCGAGCGCACGTCGCGCCTCGGACGGACGAGGAAAAGCTGCAGCGTTTCATTCGGAAACTCGGGGGGGGAAAAATACCCAGGAAAGAGGATGACTCGGGATTTGGGGGATGTTTTCTCAGCTGCCGACGAGGAATCTGCGCCCCTGCCCACAGGGCCGCGGCCGGGGAAGCCCTGGGAACGGCGGATGCGGTCGGAGAGCGAGGGCGAGGAGATCGAACAGGAGCCGGCGGAGGAGCGTCCACTTAGAATTCCTGGGGAATCTGAGCAGTTCCCGGCCGAGCAGCTGCACCCATCAGTCTGCGGCGGCGCCCTGCCCCCGCCAATTACCTGGGGACGCGGCTCAGCAGCCCCGCCGGGGCGGGAGCCGACATGCAGAGCCCTGCGACGTGCGCTCCGGAGCCGCGGCTACAGGACCGGAACCGGCGGGGATCGGGCACCAAACCACCGACCAGCACCAAACCACCAACCGCTCCCAGCTCACTCCCGTGGGGCCGGTTCCAAGGCTGGAGAGCACGGCCCCGGAGCCAGGCTGTCCCTGGGGCGGGCAGGCAGGCGGGCGGCAGCCCTGCAAACGCCTCTCCTCTGGGTGAGCCCGGGGGTGTGGGAAGGAGGCAGAGCCACCCAGGACCCGTCGCCCACCAGCCTGCCTGCTGGGAGGGGCCCAGGACGCGTCTCCACCTGCAACCAGGTCGGGAGAAGGGGACCTCGAACCCGTGCTGAGCCCCGTGTCAAGGGCAGAAAGCACGGGGGGAGGTGGCCCCAGATGCCGGCATCAGTCCCTCTGGTTGGGGGGCCTGGCTCCCTGCCCTGATGTGGTTTGGAGCTCCTGCAGGGCGAGTGGGGGGAAATGCACCCTCTTTCGGGAGCAAGCAGCTCCTCTGGGGAGCAAGCGGCCCCCCCATCTCCCGCAGAGCCGGGAAGGGTTCAGAAGCCCCGGCCTGGAACCGTGCAGGCCAGACCCGCTGCAGCCCAGCACCAGGGTCCAGGGCTGCAGGGAGGGGCTCGGTAAGCCGGCACCTCCTGGGCTGACGCGTGTCTCTCCCAGGCACGGCCCGACCCTTCGCCCGGGACCCTGGCCACACTGTGCCCGCTTTGGCACCTCCCGTCTGAACACCGGCGTTTCAGAACCACGTCCTCGCCCCCGCCCGTGCGACCGCCGTGGAAAGGAAGGAGTTCCACTGGCCGGGCGCACAGACACCCCGGGGAGCGGTTTGAGTTCCAGGAGTCATTCCGGCAGCGGGGCGGCTCAGCTGGCCTGACTCTCCGAGTCCCCGGTCCCCGCTCTCCGGGACACCCTCCTCCCTACACACGCCTGTTTCACGCCACCACACGCAGCCGGGGGTCTCCTGCAGGCTGTGCCCTGGCCTGTGGCCCCGCGGTGCCGGTGCCCATGACCGCCCGGCACGTCCCGCTGCCCGTGGCACTGCCCGTGGCGAGCACTCAGATCTGAGTCTCCCCAGTGTCTCACTCCCACGAAACCCTGAGAGCACAAAGCCAAGCTGAGGTCCCCCCGCTCCTGCCCGAACCCCTGCTCATTCCAGAGCTCGTGCCTCCCCCCCACGCCGGCAGCCGGCCGGCGGCGGCACTCACGCGCGGTGGGCATGGCGATGACGGTCTCGGTGGTGGCGTGGTAGTCGTCCTCCTCCAGGGAGCCCTCGGCGCCGCCGTCCCGCTGCACGTCGTCCTGGTCGATGAGCTCCCGCAGGGGCGGGGCGCGGGGCAGCAGCTGGCGCACGGCCTCCTTGCTGATGTTGGGGGCCGCCTCCAGCCGCAGCTTGCTCAGGATCTGGATCTTGATGGCCTCGAGGCGGGACGACTTGGTGTTCTGCCTCCAGGCGCACGCGTTGCAGGGCCCCTCCTTGTCCGCCCCGCCGGCCCCCGCCGCCGCCGTCCCCGCTGCGGGCTCGCCCCTCTCGCTGGGGTCCACGGGCCCCGCCGCGATCAGCACGCACAGGGAGACGGACACGTACACCTGCAGCTTCTGCATGGTGCGGCCTGCCGCCCGGTCCCGGCCCCGCTCCGCTGTGCAGTGACGCCCACGGCCACGCGCGGGGAGAGCCTGGGCAGCCGGAGAGCCGCGGCCACACCACCGGGGAGTCCTGCACGCCGTCGTCCGTCCGGGGCTTCTTATATCCCCACCCCGAGGGGACCGCTGGCGTCCGGGCCCGTGATTGGCCGGCGCGCTCCCCGGGCCTCCTGCTGTCAGAGGTTAAACCCCGTCTGTCACACGCCGCCCCGCAGTGTTCTGTTACAGCCGCCCAGCACGGAGGCTCCTGCGCCGCCCGGACGGGAAATAAATCTGCACGCCTCGGGCCGGGAGAGGTGACAGTGAGAAGCGAAAGTATGCAAACAATCGCACGCACGGCCCGCGGTCCGGTGCCGCCTCTCCGCGGGGAGTGGCGAGGGACACCAGTAAGTCTCCGTGTCACTTCCTACTCGGCCGGTTGAAAGGTGACCGCCTCCGGGATTGAAGGTTGCAGGATGCTCTGTAAGCAAGCATGTGAAGTGAAAAAATAATAAATTGTTTGCTGTATGCCATTATGGTTAGTGCTGTGAAATTAGGGAAATATAAATGTAAACCAGGAAGACCTGAGTGAAACGTCCAGGTTGTCACACCAGCGAAAGGTTTTCAGCTCCCACTGGAGACACTTTTCTTCCTTTAGCGCAGGCTGGGAATCATACGTACCGAAATGTCAGCGTGCACGTGGGATTGTTTTTAAATAATTTAGCGTCTTTTACTCGGATAAACATTGTGCTCTCTTTTTTTTATTATTATTATTTACTGTTTTTATTTCCTCCTCTAAAATTGCAGGCGGATGTCTCTCCGAGGCTGCACTGCTTCCTGGTTTATGACCAAGGTGGTCACAGTGTGAGCCAGTAGAAAGTTCCTGAATGCAGAGTAAGAAAAGACTGGACTTTCTCACCAGCAAGGTAGCGCCCACTACCTCCGCCTCGGATGCCGGTGGTAAAAGCAAGACGTGGGGTCCCTGCCCCCCAGAAACTATATCAGCAGATTGTGAGCACACAAGGGAAGCGCCCCACCTAAAGGCCGCCTCTTCCCCCCGATACTGCAATGGGTTTGTACCCCTTTGCCTTTTTCTCACTTTGACCAGAGGGCACACACCCGGTGGGGCTGGCAGGGGGCGGGATTGGGGGGAGGTGGGGGTGCAGAGACAGGGCCCCGGGCTCTAGCCCTGAGCCACTCTGAGGGGTTGCTCTGTCCCCCTGAGCTTTGGGAGCCGGGAACTCGCAGCCCCGCCAGCCAGAAGCCGTGGCTCATCCCAAACATCTGCTCTCTTCCAGCCGCCGCCTTCTCTGCCCGCCGCCCGCTAACGTGTGGCCTCGGTGCATGACATGCAGCTCAGCAGCCCGGAAAGTTCATGCCTCTCCTCGAAGTCTCCGGAGGCATCTACAGTGGCGCCTCGAGATACGAGTTTAATTCATTCCGTAACCTTGAGGCGTGGGAAACTAGGAGACGCTCGCGTCGCGGTAAACGGGTGGGTCGTGTGCAGCCGGCCGATCCGCGCGATGACTCCTATCTCAGCTGTTGCTCGTATTTCAAAGCAAAAATCGCTCGCCCGACGGCTCGCATCTCAAAAATCCTGTATGTTAGGGCACTCGTATCTCGAGGTACCACTGTGTACGTCTCTTGAGAAAAAACACGGCCTTCCATGGCGCATGAGGTGTGCCCGTCGCTGCAGACTGAGGACCCCCAGACGCATGCCCGACGCCCAGAGGCTGCAGACTGCTGCCGGCCAGCACGAGGGCAGGCTCGCAGGGTCGGTGGGTAAGTGTATTTTGAACGTACGTACATGCATCTTTGTAGGTGATCCTCCGCGTGACACCGGGAGCCAGACCTTCGGAGAAAGCCGGACCTGCAGAGCCGGGCTCGGGCGCACCGGCCTGGCCGCCTCCTGCCACCTCTAACGACGCGATAATGGATGGCGCTGCGCACGGGCCGGGCCGGTCCTCGGCCGCTGTAACTCAATGAGGCATGGAAATCGCTGAGTGCGCGCCTGTCAGCCGGGTGATGGACACCGGGACAGCGCCGGCTTCGGTTTCACGCCGAGGGCTGGGGCTGAGCTTGCGTCTCTCCCCGCAGGAACCAGGACCGCGCCCGCAGCTGCCAGCACCACCCACCCAGCCGCCGCCACCGCACGGGCCTTGCTCGGGGCAAACACCATGTTCCCGCCCGGCCTCTCCCACACCCCCCTCCCCAGGCCGTCTCTCTCCCCTCCCGCCCGGCCCTGCCCCGCACGCCATGTTTGCCTCCTCGAGGGTCCCTATGAGCCAGGTGCCTGCTGCTCAGGTTTACTTTTAACCCCACGTCGCTGGGCGTGGTCGGCTGTGGCCATCGCAGGTGGCGAGCGTGGCCCAGGTGAGGGCCCAGGTCCCAGGTGAGGTCACAGGTCACAGGTGAGGTCACAAGTGAGGTCCCAGGTCCCAGGTGAGGTCCCAGGGCCCAGGTGAGTTCCCAGGTGAGGTCTCAGGTCCCAGGTGAGGTCCCAGGTCACAGGTGAGGTCACAGGGCCCAGGTGAGTTCCCAGGTGAGGTCTCAGGTCCCAGGTGAGGTCACAGGTCACAGGTGAGGTCACAAGTGAGGTCCCAGGTCCCAGGTGAGGTCACAGGTGAGGTCACAGGTGAGGTCCCAGGTCCCAGGTGAGGTCACCAGCCTGGCTGCGCCCCTGGCTGAGCACAGTGCTCCCCGCAGCGGCTTAGTGCCAAGGTCTCACATCGGCGTGTCCTTCGGGGGGAGGGATCCGCTGCATGGAATGGCCCGGACCAGCTGAAGGGTCGCTCCCCAGGGAAGGGGGTGGAGGAGGGGGATGGAGGGGAGGAGGGCGGGTGCGGGGGGGGCAGGAACAGTTTCCGCGGGGGGGCACAGCCCGGCGTGCGTGGTGCTGGCTGCCAGCCTGTCCGGCACCCGCGTCCTCCACGGCACGGCCCCCTGGGGAATGGGCACGTTTGTGTGCTCACGTTCTCCCCACCGTTCGGAAAGGGAGGCTGCGACGTGATGGGCACAGTGTCCTGTGGAGCCGTGTTTGGTCCTCTCACCCGCTGGCCGGGATCTGCTGGTCCTCTATCCCGCTGGCCGGGAATCTGCTGGTCCGTGCCCTCTGGTAGTGCTCTGCCCAGCACTGGGCACACGGGACAATCCAGGGGAACTTCGGTCTGTAATGACCTATGACCCCCAGAGACACCGTGGCTCTGCCCAGGGCCCTGGCTAGAGAGGGACCTGTTGGCTGGGGCACCAGTGGTTAAGACGACTACAGCTCTTTTTTTTAGTTTATTTTTTAAATAGTCTGTTTTTTTTTATTTTTTTGAATGTATTTTATTGATTTTTTTTACAGAGAGTTAGAAACATCGATGAGAGAGAGACACCGATCAGCCGCCTCCTGCACGCCCCCCACTGTGGATGTGCCCACAACCAGGATACATGCCCTTGACCGGGAATCAAACCTGGGACCTTTCAATCTGTAGGCCAATGCTCTATCCACTGAGCCACACCGGTTTTGGCATATAGTTCTTTTTTAAAATATATTTTTATTGATTTCACAGAGGAAGGGAGAGGGAGAAAGAAATATCAGTGAGGAGAGAGAATCATGGATCCGCTGCCGCCTGCGTGCCCCACACTGGGGATGGAGCCCACCACCTGGGCCTGTACCCTGACCAGGAATGGAACCGTGACCTCCTGGTTCACAGGTCAACCTTCAACCACTGAGCCACACCGGCCGGGAACACTTAGTTCTCCAGGCACGCTCCAGATCACCCAGATAAGCACCTTACACTGGAGTGTTACTTCCATGTCTCTGCGTTTGCAGTGTCCACAGGTGAGGTCTGTGCTCTCACCAAGCTGGCTCCGGTGCCACCTGAAGGATGGGGTGGCCTTTGACTTGGGGGAGTTGTCAGAAAACTGGTTTTCCTGTCAAAGAAGCCTTCCCAGTCTCTGAGCCTCAGAGCTGGCTCAGGGGAGTGTATCGACAGCAAGAGGCCTCGCTGCTCACGTCTCCCCCGAAGCCGCGGCTGATGCTGGGGAGACGCAGCTCGCTCCCGGCCCTTGCTCAGACGGAGGTTTTATTTCTGCTGATTCCGATGAGCTCGCAGCCAGAGCGGGAGGGGGCGCAGAGGGCCTGCGGTTCCGGCTGCTCTCCAGTCCGGCAGGGCCATCCCTCTGGTCTGCCGGCCGCCATGCCCACAGGGGGGAGGGAGAGGCGGGGGCGGGGGGAGGCACCGTGACTTCCCGCAGCGGTGCACGTCCCCCACGTTTAGTGAGGTTGGACTTGGACAGTCACTCACAGGAAACTGACTGTAATAAAAAGAAGTTCCCGACTGCGGACCAGGCCCTTTCAGGACGCTGTTTACCGCGGAGCCAGCGGGCGGCTCCGGACAGAGGCAGGAGGGTGAATGGGCGGACGCAGCTTTCCCGCCTCCCACCTTTCCCGTCAGAGGGCGGCTCCCGCTGAAACCGGTGTGGCTCAGTGGATAGAGCGTCGGCCTGGAGACTGAAAGGTCCCGGGTTCCATTCCAGTCAAGGGCATGGACCTTGGTTGCAGGCACATCCCCAGTGGGGGGCGTGCAGGAGGCAGCTGATCAATGTCTCTCTCTCATCGATGTTTCTGACTCTCTATCCCTCTCCCTGCCTCTCCATAACAAATCAATAAAATATATTTAAAAAAAAATAAAAAACAGTGTACTGGATTTACAAAGGCCAATACTTTTGATGTACCAAGTACTTCTTTTATATTGAGTTAAAAAAAATTTTTTTAAATATATGTTTATTGATCTCAGAGAGGAAGGCAGCGGGAGAGAGAGAAACATCCATAAGCAGAGAGAATCGTGGATCGGCTGCCTCCTGCATGCCCCCCACTGGGGATCGAGCCCACCACCCGGGCCTGCGCCCTGACCGGGAACCCAGTTGTGACTTCCTGGATCATGGGTCTACGCTCCACCACTGAGCCACACCGGCCGGGCAGGCATTTTTTCACTGTTCTAAAATTAACAGACCAGGGCAGCGCTCCATGTCCTGGACCGATGCCACCTCTGTGCCCTTTGTGCCTGGCCCTGGGCCACTGTCCGCCTCGGCAACCGGCAGCCCCACTGGCTGGTTCAGCGTGAGGAGGAGGGCGCTGGTGCCCACGGACTCGGGCACCTCGGATGCCCACGTGTTCGAGAGCAGGCTCGGCCTGTCTCGGCCAAGCATCGCGCTTTCTGCTACCCTGATTTTCCATGTTTGGAATCACATATTTACGTTCTTGATATCTAAAGTGAGTGTCAGGCCAAAACCGGTGTGGTTCAGTGGATGGAGCGTCGCCTGCGGACTGAAGGGTCCCAGGTTCGATTCTGGTCAAGAGCAGGGACCTGGGTGACGGGCACATACCCAGTGGGGGGCATGCAGGAGGCGGCTGATCCATATCTCTCTCTCTCCGATGTTTCTGGCTCTCTGTCCCTCTCCCTTCCTCTCTGTGAAAAATCAATAAAATATATATTTTAAAAAATAAAAATGAAATAAAATGAGTGTCAGTAGCTTCTAGTAATTTTAACCATGAAGAGTCCTCTCTGGCTTTCCTCTTGGTTTGAAGGTAAGTAAAACGTGAGTCACAGGGGAGACATTTTTGTTTCCTCAGCTTTAGCAAGAGCCTCCTGGCCCCTGCTGGGGGCCCTGAGAACTGCATGCTGTCCCCCACCCCGTCTTTCCGGGCCCAGGACCTGCCTCTCCTCTGTGTCACACACAGAAAATGCGTGACTCAAGCCGGCCAGGAAGGCATTGCCGTTGTGAAGGCTACAAACCTGGGTTAGATATTGGACACTGGTCAATGACACAATCGGTTTAAATCTGTGTGATACAATCAAGTTTCCCAACTTCATTTTACATCCTGAAGAAATCTGCTATGTTTCATCTCCACTCAAACTCAGAGGAGAAACAGGGTAAGAGGGCGGGTTAAATTTAAACACTTGGTAAAGAGGAAGAAAGACTCTACTTAGAAAAGCATGCTCGAAGTCACTAACTATCCGAGAGATGCAAATTATAAAAATTAAAAAAAAAAAAGACTCTACTTAGAAAAGGCAGAGTTGTCATTATTTTTGCAGTGGTATAATTTAACCCCTGTAAACATCTAAAGCAGCGGTTCTCAACCTTTTTTAATGCCATGACGCTTTAAGACAGCTCCTCATGTGGTGGTGACCCCCAATCTTAAAATTATTTCCGTTGCTGCTTCATCACTGCAATGTTGCTCCTGTTAATGAATCATCATGTAAATATCTGTTTTCCGGGGGTCCTAGGCGACCTAGCTAGCAGTTTTCAGCCTGTGGGTCGAAAAGTGAACTAAAGCATCCACTGAACATGTGCGTGCAACACATGAAGTAAGGCAGCCTGTTACACAGCTAACACCCTCTGAAATCATAGGTTCTTTATGCAAAAATAAGGAAATGTAATGAACACAGTAGATACCATTCAAGATAACAGCCCAAACTAAGCCACACACACTCATACACACACATACACACACACACACACACACACACACACTTATACACACACATACACACACACTCATACACAGACACACTCACACACACACTTATACACACACACACCCCACAGGCCCTTCAGAAGCGAGTAGGCTCTACCTCCGTGGCTCTTAATTAAGCCCAGCTGGGGTTAATCTCTCACTAATCCCTTACTAAACAGGCACACCTGAGCTCCACACCAGCAATTAAGCTTTGGTGATGAGGCCTGGACATCTGCATTTTTAAACCGCCCGCGTGATGATGAGGCTCAGCCAGGGCCAGAGCCACTGTCCCCGTGGAGAAGCGTAAAACAGACAATGAGCAGACTCACCTTATTCTCCAAGGGGCAGAGCAGTGTTGTATAAATTTAACTGTCTTCAGCCAGTGAAGGCTCTGTGACTCCCATAGAACATCAGAGAGTGTTTAACCATCGCAAGCATGTCGCAGAGCTAGGCAAACTTGGATGAGGAAAGGAAATGACAGGGACTGATATTAATGGACAGGAAAACAGTTGAAGAATTGGTATTTTTATTTTTTAATGTTCTTGTTTTAAATATATTTTTATTGCTGATGGTAGCTCCCGTTTTCCCCCCTTTCCTCCCCTCCTCACAGCCCGACACCCCGCCCCCAGCTCATCACCACCTATTGCCTGCGTCCGTGGCTCTGCCTGCCAGTGTATAAGTTATTTGAAGAACTGATAGGGGTTTTTTTTAATATTTTTTTATTTTTTTACAGAGAGGAAGGGAGAGAGACAAAGTCAGAAACATCGATGAGAGAGAGACATCAATCAGCCGCCCCCTGCACGCCCCACAGTGGAGACGTGCCCGCAAGCAAGGTCCATGCCCCCGACCGGAATGGAACCCAGGACCCCTCAGTCCACAAGCCGACGCTCTATCCACTGAGCCAAATCGATCTCGGCAAGAACTGATATTTTTTTAAACAGCGTGGGTTTAATAGCAGAAGAAAAGTGAAGCCACAAACAGGGTAAACCCAGAGGCAGCAGGTGAGCAAACTGTGGGTGAGGACTGCACACGGGCCGCTCGAAGCTGGCTGTTGACACCCGGGCATGGGCGGCGGGCAGAGAGCGCGCTCCGTGGACCCCGTAAATCTCCTCTTCATCACACGTTAACCCAGACGTGAAGACAGAAAGGTGAGTGTGGTTGTATCCCCCATGGTGCAATGCTCTAAGCAGGGATGAGCTCAAGGCTCTTCGTGATGAAGTTCAACGTTCATGAGGCGCACGCCCCCGTCTCGTCCAGGGGAGCCTGACCCGTGTGCCCGCACAACGTGCCAGCACATCGGACCCCAGAGGCCGGCACACACACACACACGTGTCCTAACTGTCCTCGTGACCGTTTCCTTCATCTGTTGTCATTGCCCAACTCGTTGTTTAGTTTCCACGTTCTTGGAGATTTTTAAAATATCTTTCTGGCCAAAACCGGTGTGGCTCAGTGGATAGAGCGTCGGCCTGCGGACGGAAAGGTCCCAGGTTCGATTCTGGTCGGGGGCATGGACCTTGGTGGCCGACACATCCCCAGTGGGGGGCGTGCAGGAGGCGGCTGATCGATGTCTCTCTCTCATCCATGTTTCTGACTCTCTATTCCTCTCCCTTCCTCTCTGTAAAAAATCAATTTAAGAAATATATTAAGAAAAAAAATTCCTCTTTCCAGCTAAACGGGGTCTGAGCTGACGGGACCAGGGCGCCGTGTGTTTTAAACCAGCGGTGCCTTCCCCTGGCCGCGCTCTGCGAGTGTCCGGGTCGCTGTCCCTGGTCAGAACAGAGCCGCCTCCCGAACACACGGCGGGCGGGGCGAGGTCTTCCCTTCCCGGGACCCCTGTGACTTAAAGCGAGGCACGAGGCCCCCCACCTCTCCCAGGAATGATAACATCAGAGACACCGCTAAGGTCCGAGGAGCCTCCTTCCTCCTTCCACACCCAGCTGTCCCCGGAGGCCCCATGCCCCTTCCCCAGCCTGGCCGGGCCGGGTTTGTGGGTGGAAAGACGGCGCCAGCAGGGGTCGCTGCAGGCACGCGGAGCCCCAGCCTCACCCTCCTGCGGCCGCTCACCCTGGGGCAGGGCCTGAGTCCCCCTCTGTCCCGGGATCTGACTTGGTGTTAGATGCAGGCCGAGCACCCTCCCCAGCGCCTTCTCAGTTTGTTCTTTTCCTGGATTTTACTTGTCTTCCCTGTCGTTGGGTCATCTCCCCCCGTGGACCCTCAGGTCCTCCCGGGTAATGAGTTTGTTCAGCTGTGTCAGCTTTTCTGCCTCTTAGAACTGTGGTGGGTGTTAGATGTTTCTGCTTCTCTAACTCTATGGGATCATCTTCTAACAAAACACAAAATTCAAGTCTATCCCGAGGAGGTTTCTTAAAGCCGATGAGCACCTAGGCCTGTGGTCGGCAAACGGCAGCTCGAGAGCCACAGGCAGCTCTTTGGCCCCTGGAGCGTGGCTCTTCCACAAAACACCACGGCCTGGGCGAGTCTGTGTTGAAGAAGTGGCGTTAGAAGAAGTTTAAGGTTAAAAAATGTGGCTCTCCCAAGGAATTTCCATCGTTGTCCTGTTGGTATGTGGCTCTGCGGACGGATGAGTTTGCCGACCGCTGGGATAGACCACGTAGTCACCCCTGTAGAGTCAGCCCGCCCAGCCCCGAGGTTGCTAGGATTCTCCTCGCTGCCCACAAGCCCAGTGGCTGTTCTGCTGGGTGCACGCAGGCACAGGGACCAGCTCACAGAGCCACGAGCAGGGAGGGAGGTCAATGACAGGTCTCATTTCAAACTTCCTGTCTGTTGTCAAATTAGACGTGTTTGCTCTGAAAACACACCAACTATCCACATAACCTGGAGCAAGCGAGTCACCCTCACAGCCTGCAGGCGCACGCAGGCCACAGTGAAGATTTCTGCGGCCCGGCCGATATAACGGATGTAAGAAACGTAATAAAAATGGCATAACTTTATTTTCACAATATCCTGTTACACGTAATTGTTAATGATGAACTACAGCGTTCGCTAATGACCAATGACTGTAATCGTGTTGCATTCATTTCCCTTACACACCTTACACGCAGGTACACTGTTTCTCCCACTGACACCTGCGGCGAATATTCCAGCAGCCGATGCCACGTCATTCGTCTGGGACGGACCTGTTTGGTGTGCGCCCGGGAAGCGTTTCGCTTGGCGGAGGGGAGGCGTCCGAAGCAGTGGTTCTCAACCTTCCTAAGGCCACGTCCCTTTAAGGCAGTTCCTCATGGGGTGGTGACCCCCAACCATAGAGGGAAGGGCATTAGGAAGGTGGAGAACCACTGATCCGCAGGGACAGGGAGACGGGCCATCCCTGGGGTCAGTCCTCACCTCCGCCACCGGGAGGCGGTGTTTCTGCCGCCACGCGGGTCAGGTCAGCCCTGTTTACGCCTGGACTTGCTGTCAACTCACCTGCTCCCCACACTCTGGTGGGTGGTTGGCTGCACGGACTTTCCTTCGTATGGTTTCCTTCTTCCTGCCACCCTTGCCTCTGACTCTCCTTTTTTTTTGTTTTGTTTTGTTTTGTTGTTCAACAATAAATGTGCACCGTCTTCTTCTTCATGGAGAAATAAGACATCCTCTAAAAATAAGACCTAGCGCCTCTTTGGGAGCAAAAGTTAATAGAGGACACTGTCTTATTTTGGGGGAAACAGGGTGAGTAAGAGTACCTGCAGGTAAGCTACAGAATCGGGACTTTAGGTCAGCCCCAGGCAGGAAGTGGGCCTTGGGAATGGTTTCAGGGGAAACTGAGGTTGGGAACGATTAGAGACGAGAGCGTGGAGGGCATGGCTTCTGAGGAAGGCGGGGGCACGAGAGCATGAGGCTGAGATTGGGCTCTCACTCCAGGCTGCAAACGAAGTCAGCTTCCGGCAGACAGGAGAGACGGGGCGGCAATGACGATACACGAACAAGAGAGAGCTTCGGCATGGACAGGCCGCAGTGCCGAGAGGCAGCTGGTTGTTGGAGGCACAGCCCCCGAAGGGGGCCCACGCGGGAGAGCGGTTGGCAGGCCGGGGCAGGGCTCCGAGCGAACGGGCCCCCACAGGTGCCTCTTACTCCGGCCTCCTGAGCGCCGTGCCTGCACCAGCACAGCCCAGGGGAGTTCCCCCCCAAACCCACCCCCACCCCCTGCACGGACCCGGGAAGGATGCTCTGTCTTCTTCATCCGCTTCACATCCTCCGGACAAGGCCTCTGGAAGGTTAAAGGGAGGAGATTGGAGTAGTGAGCTGCCCGAGGGTGCGGCTCGTGAGTCAGCAGAAATTGAAAGACAGCGCGTCGTCCTGGCTGCTGTGGCTCAGTGGATAGAGCGTCGGCCTGCGGACTGAAGGGTCCCAGGTTCCATTACGGTCAAGGGCATGTACCTTGGTTGTGGGCACATCCCCAGTGGGGGGCGTGCAGGAGGCAGCTGATGGATGTTTCTAGCTCTCTATCCCTCTCCCTTTCTGTAAAAAAAATCAGGCCGAAACCGGTGTGGCTCAGGGGATAGAGCGTTGGCCTGCGGACTGAAAGGCCCCGGGTTCCATTCCGGTCAAGGTCACGTACCTTGGTTGTGGGCACCTCTCCAATGTGGTGGTGCAAGAGGCAGCTGATGGATGTCTCTCTCTCTCATCGATGTTTCTAACTCTCTATCCCTCTCCCTTCCTCTCTGTAAAAATTCAACAAAATATATTTTTAAAAAATCAGAAAAATATATTTAAAAAAAAGAAAGAAAGAAAGAAAGAAAGTCAGCGTGTCTCCGATCCTCATCCTCTCTCTGGCCCTGACACCCTTCACCCTGCTTCTCCCGGAGCAAATGTGAGCCCGGGACCCTGTGACTTCCCCCCCCCCCCCGCCCGGAGGCCCAGGGCATGGGACCCAGGCAGCAGCCGCCCGCTCCCGGGACCAGGGCCCTCGGTGCGGCTGCCAGCCTCCCGCTAAGCCTGCTGACCGGGAGCAGAGACAGACTGGGAGGCGCCCGCCGGCCCGTGTGCTCACAATGCGGGCGCTGGGGGGAGTGCGTTTGTGAGCACATCCAGGCTTGCCTAGCAACCGTCACCGGCCCGGGCGGGAGCCTCCAGCCCTCACTGGCATGTCCTGGGGCCCCGGCTTGGGATCGATCCTCTGGATTCCAGTCTCAAGGTACCGTGCTCCTCAGCCGCTCCTGCCAGGGGGCGCGTTGCCTTTTAGTCATCGGCTCTATCACCCGACGGGATGGCTTTCCATCCTTCAGAGGGAGCGGCGGGCGGGAGGGCGTGCACTGGACTGGAGCGTGCCTGAGCTTTAATGTTTTTAAAAACTTCTGTTGCCACGCTGTGGCCGAGGACTGCACGCCTTCACCCCAACCCCTGAGAGCGCAGGAGGTGGGGAACCCCGCCCCCCAGACTTCCACCCTTTATGCTCCGGAAAGACCACCCTGGCCTCCGGCTGCTGCTGCTGTACCTCCAGAGCTGACGGGCTTCCTTCCCTGTCCCCCCAACTCCCTCCCTCGCAGGGGGTAGAGGTCAGCGAGTGGCAGCAAAGCAGGAGTTTCCAGAGGAGAGGGGTTTGGGGGGGGGACCCCACAGCCTGGGGAGGGCAGGCAGGCCTGTTCCTGAAGCAGACGTGCCTTTCGGGGCAGAAGGATGCCCAAGAGGGTGTAGAGCAGCGGTTCTCAACCTTCCCAAGGCCGCGACCCTTGCATACAGTTCCTCATGTGGTGGTGACCCCCAACCATGACATGTTGCTGCTGTGATGCACCGTGATGTAAATATCTGCATTTTCCGCTGGTCTTAGGCGACCCCTGTGAAAGGGTCGTTCGACCCCCAAAGGGGTTGAGACCCACAGGTGGAGAACCGCTGGTGCAGAGGGACGCGGTGAGCCCAGCCTCAGTGGCCGGTCCCTCCTGCGGCCCCAGGGGCTGAGCCCTCAGCTCTGCCCGAGCCCTGGACCCTGTGCCCAGAGGCCTCTGCCCCAGGTGCCCCTCCTGCTGGCTGGCGTGGTCGTACATTCACTCCTGGTCTCTCGGCTGCCCCAGTCCCCCTCCCCCACTCACTCTCTGTCCGCTGCTCCGTCTCCCCACTCAGTGCCCGCGCCCCCCACAGCCTCCTCCCCGCTCCCCCTCCTCCCTGGGCCGCTGACAACCTCTCAGTGCCCTGTGGCTCCTTTCCTTACACAGACGTCTGTGGTCCGAGGGGCGGTTGGCTTCCTGATGTACGTGTGGCCTGGCACGGAGTCAGCTTCGTCTCCCAGCTTTGCTGCCCGCCTTCCCGACACCCCCTCTTAGTACCCCCCTCCCTGATGCTGCTGGCTCCGGCCCCACGCGCTCCCGTGGCCGGTTAGTTCCGTCAGCGAGCCGTGTCTGCGAACGGAGGCGCGGGCCTGGCTGCTCGCTGGCGGAATGGCCGGCTGCTCTCCTTCGCTCACCGTCTCCGGGAACGTGAGGCCCAGCTCCCTCGCCCCCGGCCGGGTCCGTGTTCAGGTGGGTCCTCGGCAGCTGATAGGGGTGAAGCGCCGCTCCGGGGTGTGGGGTCTCCCCGGCAGAGAGCGCGGCGCGTCTCCCCACGTATTCCAGCCCCCACGTCAGGGACAGGCTTGTGTTTATGAGAATGCAGTCGGCACGTGCATTGTATCTGCCCCAGGCAGTCAGCACAGGGATTTGGTAGGTTGTACAGTGGCTTTCGAGGAGGGGCAAGCCCTGTCTTTTTAGTTTTTAGATTAGAGTTGACATTCAACATCATATCAGTTTCCATGTGCGCTGTGTTTTTTATTTTTATTTTTTTATTTTTAAATATATTTTATTGATGTTTCACAGAGAGGAAGGGAGATAGAAAGTCAGAAACATCAATGAGAGAGAGACATCGATCAGCCGCCTCCTGCACGCCCCACAGTGGAGATGTGCCCGCAACCAAGGTACATGCCCTTGAGGGAATCGAACCCGGGACCTTTCAGTCCACAGGCCGACGCTCTATCCACTGAGCCACACCGGTCCCGGCTACCCTGTTTTTTAAAGTGTGTTGTTAGTGACATTAGAGAGGGAGGCGGGAGAGGCATAAGCGATGAGGAAGGACCAGTGACGTGCCTCCTACGCCCACACCCGGGCACGTGCCCGCGCCTCCCGGTTCACCGGTCGACGCTCGACCCCTGGCCCCTGCTCCGCTCTGCGATCCTGAGGGACAGGAGGACAGGAGGGAGGACAGGACAGGGGGACAGGACAGGGGGACAGGAGGACAGAGGACAGGAGGAGGGAGGACAGGAGGAGGGAGGACAGGAGGGAGGACAGGATGGAGGACAGGATGGAGGACAGGAGGGAGGACAGGAGGGAGGACAGGAGGAGGAAGACAGGATGGAGGACAGGAGGGAGGACAGGAGGGCCTGCGCGGCCTGGGGGAGTGGGGGAGCCCATTGCTCCCGCCCAGCCCCGGCAGGTGGAGGCCCAGGTCCCAGTCCCTCCAGGGGCGGCGCCCTGAGCTGGAGGGGGAGGAGGAGGAGGAGGAGGAGGAGGAGGAGGAGGGGCAGGTCCGGGGCGGGAGGGGGGGCCCAGGGCGCTCACCCGTGTGGGCCTCCCCTCCCCCTCCCCCTCCTCTGTCCCGGCCTGGGGGCAGGGGGTCCCCTTCCCGCGGGGGCGCCGGACAGGGGGAGCGGGGACCACGCCCCAGGCTCCGGCCCGCCCCTCCCTCTCCCCGCTCCGTGCGCCCCGCGCCCCGCGCCCCGCGCTCCGCTCCCGCTCAGCCCGGGCGGGGACGCGGCGGCGGCGGGGGGAGGGGCTGCGCGGCCGAAGGGCACCCCGTCCTCCTCCCCCGCCGCCGCCGCCGCCGGAGGAGAGGTAGGTGCCCAGCGGGGCCGCGCGTCTGTGTGCGCGTCTGTGTGCGCGTCTGCGTGTGCGTCTGTGTGCGCGGGGCCGGGTGGGCGCCGTGGGCGCGGGGGACGGACCGGCCGGCAGAGCCAGAGGCGCAGGTCAGCGCCCCCGAGGGCGGGCGGGCGGGGCTGGGGGAGGGGGAGAAGGGGGAGGAGGGGGAGGGAGAGGAGGGGAAAGGGGGTGCTGCCTCTCCGCCTCGCCGCCCCCGTCGCGTCGCCCCCGCTCCTGATGGAGACCAGCCTCGCTCCCAGCAGAGCCGCCTCCGCCCCCCCCCCCGCCCAGGGCAGGGCTCCCCCTTCCGCTCAGCGACCTCCTGTCCGCGGCACCTGTGGCCCCCCGGCCTGCTGCTCCCCGGTGCACCCGCCCCCGCCCCGCCTGTGACGTCAGCCGCCCGTGGCGTCACACATCTATGACGTCATCCGCCTGGGACATCGACCACCTGACACAATCTGCCTGGGACGTCACCTGCCCATGACATCATCCCTCTGACATCACCTGCCTGGGACGTCATCTCTCTGACATCACCAGCTTGTGACATCACCCCTCTGACATCACCAGCCGGTGACATCATCTCTCTGACATCACCGGCCTGGGACGTCATAGGCGGCTTCTCGCAGAGCAGGTGCCTCGTCCGTCTCAGGAGTCAGAACAAACAGCACAGGAAGGAAGCGCAGCCCCGGGGTCTCCGGTGCCCCCTCCGGTGCGGAGCCTCAGCCGCCGTGGGAGAAGGCGTGTCTGTGCGCAGTGCGGGTGTGGCGTGGGCACCGGGCGGCTCACGGGGCGGCCTGGCGGCTCACGGACTCAGGCCCTGGAGCCGCAGCCCCCCAACTGCCACGGAGGTCACCCTGAGCCCACGGAGCGGCGCCCCGCTGTCTCCACCGGGTCACCTGATCTCCCGGCTCCGAGCCGCACGCCCGCCGCCTCGCCCGGCCCGGCCCCGCGCCTCCTGCTCCGCCGCCGCCTGTCACCCAGCGCCCCCGGGACCGCTGGGCGGCTCTGGCCGGGCTGACCCCGCCTCGCGCAACCTTGGGAACCTCTTCTGCTACCAACTAAGTTAGGTGGGTGCCCTCTGCCTTTCCGGGTGCTGGCTGGGAGTTAGGGTACCACCTGCCTTTCAGGGTGTTTGCTGGGAGTCAGGGTGCCCTCTGCCTTTCAGGGTGTTTGCTGGGACTCGGGGTACCTCTGCCTTTCGGGTGCTGGCTGGGAGTCGGGGTGCCCTCTGCCTTTCGGGGTGCTGACTGGGAGTCGGGGTGCCCTCTGCCTTTCGGGGTGCTGGCTGGGAGTCGGGGTGCCCTCTGCCTTTCAGGGTGCTGGCTGGGAGTCGGGGTGCCCTCTGCCTTTCGGGTGCTGGCTGGGAGTCGGGGTGCTGGGGGCCAAGTGCCGTGCAGGCTGGCACCTGATCAGCTGGGTAGAGAGCTGAGCTCAGCTCGGTGCCTGTCAGCTTTGACTGGAGAGGACGCCCGGGAACACGCCAGCACACGCCTGCGGGGAGCTGGGCTCTCTGACGTCACACACGGACATGCTGTACACACTAGCGGCCGCTGCTCCCGGACCCCCGCCTCCCCCCCCCCCCCCCGTGCTCCTGCGGGCGCGTTCCCTTTGTTTTGCGGGGAGGACGCTGAGGGTCCCAACGCCGAGCTCCGACCCTCACCTCTTCGCTGTGTTTCCGGGATGACTGCGGGCCATCACATCCCCCACAGCGCGCTCCCCCAGCTCCGTGTGGCTGTCGGGTGTTCGGGGAGGGATGTGGGGTGCCCGCCTCCTGTCCACGGGCGTCAGAGTGCGTGCTCCTGTGCTCCCCCGCCGCTCTGTGTCCGGCCTCTGCTCCTCTCTCCGCCCCGACGCCCGCTCTGGGGAACGCAGACCCCGCGGGGGGCTCCCCGGCTCCCTCCTCTCGCTCCGGGCACCTGCCCCCGCGTCCGGCGTTGTCACCAGAGTGTTGTCCGCCGCAGGCTGTGCCGGGAGCACGTGGCGGGGGAGAGACACGCCAAGCACACGCGTGGTGTGGACGGCGGGGAGCAGAGCTGGGAGGAGCCCGCCCCGGAGGAATGAACTGACTCCCCCTGGACCTCAAGCGGGGAGCTGGGGTGGGAGACTGTTTCTCGGGGGCGAAGGGGACGCGTCGGGCGGCGAGGAGGGCCGGGCGCAGGGCCGCGGGTCCTGAGGGCGGAGAACCAGGCCAGGACACGTGGCCGGGCCCTGGTCACGCGTGACACACGGGCCACGCTGCTGCCAGTCCGTGGCCTTGGCCTCGGTCCCCGGAAAGAGGGAGAACCCGGCCTGTGTGGGTTCCTCCCCAGCTTCTCACATGTGAGCACGCGGTGTCTTTTATGTGCTCAGGCAGACGTCTTCAGTGCGTGTTCCCTGCTTCTGATCAGCGGGTCCCGGGAGTCCTGCTCTCTGGTCTCACCTGTGGGGGACACACTTCTTCCTCCATCTCTTACATGCACGCCTCTTTAAGGGCGTTCACACCTCATTCCGCTCTCTCATGTGTCCCACCCAGTTCTTAGTTCATATTTATAGTTTATCCTTGTTATGGTGACTGTCACCCTGGGGTGGGGGCGGGGCTGAGGGAGGGGGCCAGAAACGTGTCACCAGTGGGGTGGTTGAGAGCCGCGGGGGTCAGAAAGGTTGGCGGCCGCAGGTGCAGTGCGCCTGGCTCGGGCCTGAGAACCGGGACATCTCTACCCACGGGAGCGGACGGGACCGCGAGCTGCAGAACCGGGGGAGGCAGAGGGCCAGCCCGCAGCCCGGGAGGTGGGTGGTGGGGTGGCCGCCTCCATCCCCGCCAGCTCTTGCTTCCTTTGCCTCTTCCCTGCTGAGCGTGTGTGTGTCCCTGGTTCCCCTCCCCCACCGCCGCCCGAGTCCCGCCCGCCGGCACCGCGTGTCTGGGCCGGGCGAGGCCTGTGTGCCCACAGGGTCTCCGGCTGGTCGATCTCTTCCCGTCCGCTGCCCCCGCCTGCCCTCTGCGAGTCGTCTGTCCGTCCCGTGTCGGCGCCTCTGTCTCTGTGCTGCCCATCGGTTTATCATTCTGAGACCCCGCGTGGGAGGGAGATGGTGGGACACTGGTCTCTCTCTGCCGGCTCAGTGCGCTCGCACGAGGCGCTCCAGGCCCTCCCCGCTGCCTCAGGGTCAGGGCCTTCTTTTTCACGGCTGTGTAGTACTCCCTGGTGTGCGCACACCACAGCTTTATCCGCTCGGCCGCTGATGCGCCAAGCCAGGCTGTTTTCAGAGCTTGTTAATATTACTGTAAGTTACGCGGCTGTGAACGTAAGGGAGCTTTCTTTTCTTTTTTTTTTTTTTTAATATATTTTATTGATTTTTACAGAGAGAAAGAGAGAGGAATAAAGAGTCAGAAACATCGATGAGAGAGAGACATTGATCAGCTGCCTCTTGCACACCTCTCACTGGGGATGTGTCCGCAACCAAGGTGCATGCCCTTGACCAGAATGGAACCTGGGATCCTCCAGTCCGAAGGCTGACGCTCTACCCACTGAGCCACACCGGTTTTGGCCGTAAGGGAGCTTTCTGATTGGTGTTTGGGTTTCTTAGGGTATGTTCCTAGAAGTGGGCTCCCTGGGTCAAAGGGCAGTTCCGTGTTTAATTTTTTTATTTTAAAGAAAGCTGTCTCTTTTTTTATTATTATTATTGATTTGTTACAGAGAGGAAGGGAGAGGGACAGAGAGTTAGAAACATCGATGAGAGAGACATTGATCAGCTGCCTCCCGCACGCCCCCTACCGGGGATGCACCCGCAACCAAGGCACATGCCCTTGACCGGAATCAAACCTGGGACCTTTCAGTCTGCAGGCCGATGCTCTATCCACTGAACCAAACCGGGTTCGGCGTATGTTTAATTTTTTAAAAAATATATTTTATTGATCTTTTACGGAGAGGAAGGGAGAGGGATAGTTGGAAACATCCATGAGCGAGAAACGCATGTTTGATGTTTGAGGGAACGCCGTACTGTGCGTGTGGCTTGAGGCGGAACACAGAGCTCACCGCACTGGTACGGAAACACGGCCTGCGGGGGACAGAGACCAGCACGGAAGGTTCAGGAATACTTAGCCCGGCCGGCGCGGCCCCGGGGTGGGGCTCCAGCCCCTGAACCAGGAGGCCACAGTCGGATGCCGGTCAGGGCACGCGCCCGGGTGGCAGGCCGGACCCGCCGCGGGGGCGTGCAGGAGGCCGCTGACCGACGGTGCTCCCCTCTCTAGACGTTTCTGTCTCCCTCTCCCTTCCTCTCGCTGAAAAGCCAAGGAAAACGTAAAATATGGGGGTAGGTAACGTGGGGTGATGGGCAATCGGACTGGCTCGGCTCTCACATCCTCCGCCGGTGCAGGCTGCCTCGGGGACCCACCCGGGGCCCCTCCCCCTCCTCACCGTGCCCCCCTCCCCTTGGCGGGGGTGTGGGTGCTGCCTCGGCCCTGGCACTGCGTGGCACCCCGGAGAACGGGCCTTTGTCTGCTCCCGGGCAGCGGCCGCGGCTGCGCGTCTGCCAACGGGGCTTTGTGGGGCGCGGCCAGGGCTCCGCCCGGTGCCGTCCTCGGACCGGCGCTCAGAGCTCACACGTCCGTGCGGGTAGCCGCTGGCCGGGTGGCCGGTGCCCCCCACTCCTGGGTCCCGCCAGCCCTGTGAGGCGCAGGGCCTGAGCTGGCTGGAACCCCCGGCACCCAGCACGGACCCGGGCCGGGTCCCAGCAGTACCGGTGCCGTTCCTGGCCCCTCCCAGCGGGCAGGACGCGCTCTCGGTGACCCCCCTTTTCTAAAGTCCCGCCTCCCTCACCCACCCTCCGCCGGGTGCCACCCTCGGAGGGAGGGAGCGGGGCGCTGAGGACCGATGTGGGTGAACAGGGGGGAGGGCAGCCTCCCAGGGCGGGGGCACAGCTCCGGGCGGCAGCCCCGGGTCAGGCCAGCTTGTCCTGCTTTCCCCAAGGCTTCTCTCTGCCTCCGGCCGGCCAGGGCCCAGGGGCCGTGTGTCGGGGGCACACCTGGCCCGCCCCTCCGCCAGCCTTCCTCTGTGTGTGCGAGGAGGAGGCCCCAGCCCCGCCTGCCCCCCTATAATCCCCCCATAATCTTCCTGAGGCCGCCCTCCACCCCAGACTCGGGGGGGGGGACTGTAAAGCCGTCCCCGGAGCACCGGGCCCAGCTCCCGCACTCGGCCTGGGTTTGCTCCACAAGCGCCGAGAAGTGTCTGAGGTTTGGCGCCGTTCTGTCCGCCGCACGCTGGTGAGGGGAGGGCAGCCGGGCGTGGTCTGATGGAGCCGCGTCTGCGAACCTCGGTCTAAGGAAGGCGCCTCCCGGTCCTCCCTCCCCACCTGCCACCCCAACTGGGCCCGGTCCAGCCCCTCAGCCGCCTCCGGGCTCCAAGCCGATGCCGAGTCCTGGTGTTGGCCCCCAGCCAGGACGGCTCCCGGCTCCCCCTCACCCCCCAGCCAGGACGGCTCCCGGCTCCCCCTCACCCCCCAGCCAGGGCGGCTCTCGGGGTCTCCTAGCGGCCACCACGCTCCCCGCCCGTGCCCGCAGCCCCTCGCCGCCGGCACGGGAGTGGGTCACAGGCAGCCACTGGGCCTCCTTTCTGCCCCCGCACCGCCCCCTAACCCCGTGGTCGGCAAATGGCGGCTCGCGAGCCACAGGCAGCTCTTTGGCCCCTGGAGGGCGGCTCTTCCACAGAACACCAGGCCCGGGCGAGGCTGTTTGGAAGAAGCGGCGTGAGGACAACCTTCCTAGTGCCACGCCCTTTAGTGCAGCTCCTCGACACGAGGAAACCCCATCAGAAAGGATAATGCACCCCATGTTCACAGCGGCACAATCACCGCAGCTGAGATCTGGGAACAGCCCAGGTGCCCGTCCGCAGAGGAGTGGATCAGAGACGGTGGCACATCCCCACCACGGGAACCGCGCTCTGTTAGAAAGAAGGAGCTCCCACCCTGGGAGACACAGGGAGGCAACCGGAGAGCATCACGCTCAATGAGATAAGCCGGGCGGAGAGAGACACGCGTCACGTGACCTCCCTCACACGTGGGATCTGATTAACAAGATAAACCGAGGAACAGAACAGATCCAGGGACGGAGAAGCATCAGACAGACTTCAGAGTCTGGAGGGAGGGAGGGCGGGGGTGGAGGAGGTCAGCCAAGGACCTGTGAGCGTGTGTGCACCCCGTGGAGCAGACAACGGGGCGGTGGAGGCCTGGGGAGGGGAGGTAAGGGGAGGGGCTGGGGGACATCTCCAGGTTTCCACAATAAAGACGTGTAAAACGACGCTCCGCTGTGGTGTCTGTCTGCCCGGCGTGTGGTCCCCTCGTGGGGGACCCCTGCAGAGGGAGGAGGTGCAAACAGCCCCCCCAAACTCCTCACGGGGTGAGGTCACCATGGCTGGGGTCGGCCAGGGCGTGCCGTGCCTGGGAACTGCCTTCACACAGGGCACCCCCTGGGGAGAGAGGGGAGCGGTGTTATGGGGGGTAGGGGTGCAGGGAGGAGGTGAGCCGGGTGGAGCCCCCGCTGGCTGTCCGGAGCCAGAGGGCGTCTGAGCGGGGAGAGTCTGTGCCCTCGGCTTCTCGAGATCTTTTTTTTTTTTTAAATATATTTTATTGATTTTTTACAGAGAGGAAGGGAGAGGGACAGAGAGAAACATCGATGAGAGAGAAACATCCATCAGTGGCCTCCTGCACGCCCCCCACTGGGGATGTGCCCGCCACCAAGGCACATGCCCTTGACGGGAATCGAACCTGGGACCCTACAGTCCGCAGGCCGACGCTCTATCCGCTGAGCCACACCGGTTTTAGCTTCTGGAGATCTTGCCACCCGTTGTCCCGGCCGCTCGCTGGCCACCCCCGGCGCCTGTCCTGGTCTCTGCTGGGACAGAGCCGTTTGTCGCCTGTCGCCCGGAGGCCGTGTGCTCGGGGCTCAGGCCGGGCCCGCGCCGTGCGTGTGCCTGCTCCCGCCTTCACCACGACCCCTTTCTCTCGGCAGGCAGACCCCGCGGAGGAGGGGAAGGAGCGCGATCTGGGCGGCGGCCCCCGCGATGCTGCGGAGGTAGCGGGCCCCCCGCCGCCCCCCGAGCACCATGGGCTGCATGAAGTCCAAGCAGGCCTTCCCGTTCCCCACCACCATCGACAGGAGTGAGCCCCCCGAGCGGCGGCCGCCCCCCGAGAGGCCCGAGCCCCCCGAGAGGCCGGGGCCCCGGGCGCCCTCGCCCCTCGCCCCGGAGGTGGAGGAGGTGCAGGAGGTGGAGGAGGTGCAGGAGCTGCAGGTGCAGGAGCTGCAGGAGGTGGAGGAGGTGCAGGCGGTGCAGCAGCCGGTGCAGCTGGTGCAGGAGGCTCGGGACCGGCAGGAGAGGCAGGAGGCCAAGGACCCGGCGGCGCCCAAGGTGGCGGTGAAGGCGTTCGCGCACCGCCTGTCGGAGGAGATCCTGAGCGGCGCCCTGCAGCAGTGGGTGGACAGCAACGCCAAGTACGCGGACATCCCCTTCATCGAGGGCGAGGGCCCGGGCGCGGCCCAGCGGTGACGGCGCGCTGCGGGCACAGCCGCGGAGCAGCCAGCGCGGCGAATAAACATGTGACTGTCTCACCGCCCGTCCGTGCCGGCCGCGGGCGGGCGCCGGGGAGGGGAGGGCCGGGCACAGGCCTGGGGTCCCCGGCCGCCAGGGTGTCTGAGACAGGACAGCAGCCCAGCCAGTGGGAGCACACGGTGCCGGGCCGCGGTGTAGACGCCCCTGCGGTCCCTGACATCACCGGCCGCCATTGAACGACGCCCGGGGCACAGAAGTGCCTGGGCATCGGTGGGGGGTGGTGGGGGCTCTCGCCACAGCGCCCGGCAGCCAGACCCGTGGCTGAGGGTCCGGCGCTGGCCCGGCGGCCCCGCCTCAGGACGCGGCTCGTGCAGCGGGAGCCTGGGCCCCGTCCCGCACCCACCGCCCTGGCCCCGGCTTGGCCGCTGGCGTGGCGTCGCCGGAGCACCTGCTGGGACACGGCGACCACGTCCTACGTGGCGTTCACGGCTGGAGCCGAGCGTGGGGACAGGCCCGCACAGACGGCTGCCCGCGCCCCTTCCTTTCCCTCCTCTCCCCCCACAAAGCTGCTGCTGCTCACACACAGCGCTCTCAGCGGCCGGCTCTCCGAGGAGGCTCCTCTCTGCAGAGCTGGTGCCGCTGCGGATCCTGGCGACAGAAATGGAGGGACCGGGAGGGAGCGGGGCTGGGCTGGGACGGCCTCTCGGGACAGGCCCGCTGGGGACCGGGGCGCGGAGCCCCGGAGGCGAGACCAGCGGCGGTGGTGGCGGTGGCCGGCAGTGGGACGCCACGTGGGCCCGCAGAGACGGAAGCCCGCTCGTTCCACCGGGGCCAGCCGGCCGGCTCGGGGGGGGGGGGGGAGTCCGTGGGCAGAGGCGGCCTGCGACGTGCGTGACGGCCACCTCCACGGCCCGGGACGCCGTCACTCACGGCATCATAAACCCTCCTCGCGGCCGGGACCCCGAGGGTATGAGGAACCGTGCCCGGGCTGGGCGGATGCCGCCCCGACCCCCGCAGTGTCCCGCAGGAGAGAGGGGGTCTGAGGTCCCAGCCCGGAGCGGCGGGTCCCTTCCTCCTCCCGCTCGCCTCCCACCGCACAGAGGCCTCCGCCAGCAAGTCACCCGACAGCACGGCCCGACCAAAACGCAGCCCCATGCTGGCCACCGCACAGAGCCGGCACACGGAGGCCGCGACCAGGAGGCTGGTATGCAGAGGCTGGCATGCGGAGAGCACCACACACGGAGGGCAACACACGGAGGCGGCACACAGAGGGCACCGGCTGCTGGGCGGGCATGCCGAGCGCTGGCCCCCGCCCCCTCCGCTCGGTGCACAGGAACGCCGCCTGTTCCCGTGGCTGCAGGGCGACCTCTGCCCGGCGCCCCCTCCCCGACACCGTGGCCGCGCCCCTGGCAGCGGAGTCCTTCCTCAGGGGCGCCGCTCATCACACGCCGATCCTGGAGATGCCCTGCGCCCCGGCCGCCCGGGGATGGGGTAGGGGGCTGCGGGTGGCACCGGCCGCCCAGCGGGCACCGCGTGGGGAGCAGCGGGGGGAAGGGAGGGCGGCAGGCAAGCTGAGGTGCCGTGTCCACCCGGTGACAAGATGCACGAGAGCCTCGGGAACAGGACGGGCCAGGCTCCTGCAGACCCTCCCCCTCACCAACCAGTTCCCTCCTGTATTGGAAGGCTGCGGGGGGAGGGGCCGCACACCGGGGCGAAGCATCCTCTCTGGAAAGGGAAGCACCTGTGGCCCCCGGGGAGGGGCGGGGAGCAGAGAGCGAGCAGCAGAATGCCAGCTTGCCAGAAACGCCGCACACACGCCCCAGTCTCCCCTGAGAGCAGGCCAGTTGCCCCCCACAAACCAGCCTGGGGCCAGCCCGGGCCATGACCCCGAAGGCAGCAGCAGAATGTCCAACCTCTGTTAGGCTGGGACCTCCCCACCCCCACCCCCACCACTGGGCCCATCTCCCCCCGTCACCGTGGGCAGCGCAAGCCTGGGTGCGAGCTCCCCGCTCTCAGAGCCCTGCCCGCTCTCTGCCGGCCCCCGGGGCTGCTCCCGGCTCGGGAAGCTCAGTGGGGAAGGGGTAGAAGGGATCCTGGTCCTGAGGAGCCCGGACGTCCGGCTGCCCTCCTGGTGCTAACGGGCACAGAGAACGCACAGCTGGACCCTGCGTCCCGGTGACATCACGGACATGAGCGCAGCGCAGGGACTGGGGACTCAGGACTTGCCCCTAAACTAGAACACCCCCTCCAGGCCTTCCTGTTTCCATAATCTGAGGGTCCAGAGGGAGACACGTCGTCAGCCCGGCCAACAGCCCTTTATTTTATTTTTTTTAATATATTTTATTTTTTACAGAAAGGAAGGGAGAGGGAGAGAGAGCTAGAAACATCTATGAGAGAGACTTCCATCAGCTGCCTCCTACACGCCCCCCACTGGGGATGTGCCCTCCACCAAGGTACGTGCCCTTGACCGGAATCAAACCTGGGACCTTTCAGTCCACAGGCCGACGCTCTATCCACTGAGCCACACCGGTCTCGGCACCAGCAGCCTTTAATCCAGCCCTGACCGAGGCCTCCTTCCCCTGCAGCCGTGTGACCACGCGGGACAGGGCACGCCCGCTCAGAGGCAGCTCTCGGTCTTCTGCAAAACCCCCGATCCGTCAGCCGTGCTCCCTGTAAGACTTCGCTATGAAATGGAGTATTTTTTCCAAATATTTTTGTGGAAACACTTTTTGTAACTGTGCAATAAAAGTCTATTGCAACTACCCAGCTGTGAGTTATTTAATTGCAGTGAGCAAA
The DNA here is from genome assembly GCA_004026805.1 of Lasiurus borealis. Lineage (NCBI taxonomy): Eukaryota > Metazoa > Chordata > Mammalia > Chiroptera > Vespertilionidae > Lasiurus > Lasiurus borealis. The sequence goes on along the minus strand of PVJN01007836.1, from coordinate 18,487 downwards.
AGCTTTAACCCGGCGCACTTACACACTATTAACACCGAGGCCTTGATATTCCCGCGTTTCTCTCGGACACAGGGAGCAGAACCCCCACGCCCCTGACTATGGGCCGCGCGGGTCGGACGCAGCGAATGGTCAGCGAGCTCCCTACGGTGGCGCCTTCGTGCCTCTCCGACCTCCAGTTCTGGAGGAAGGTCCTTCCTGCCCGACGCACCGAGACAGAGCGAAGCCGGGCCTCCGGCCTGCGGCTCCCACTGTGGCAGGTGCAGACGAAACCTCTGAGGTCGTTTTCAGCTCCACCGCTTCCCTCTAAAAACGTACATACATGCATATGTGTGTGTGTGTGTGTGGATTTCAGAGAGGAAGGGAGAGGGAGAGAAGCGTGGATCGGCTGCCACTGTTCTCACGACCCTGGATCCGTAGGGGTCCCGCAGAAGAAGGAAAAACTGTACGAGTTACAACGGAAGCAACAGCTGATCCTTAACTGAACGCCAATCTCAGCCCACGGCTGGACCCCTGCGGGGCTGTGTGCCCCGAACACCTCGTCTTGCCAGCCATGCCAGCTACTGGGGGTTCTATTTTAGTGCCAGTCCCGTGTTCACGTCTGCCTGCCGACTGCGCCTGGCAGGGGCCCCCGGCAAGGCCACGCAGACGCGGATGCCAACTGCAGGCGGCGGGCGGCGCCATCCGGAGCCTGGACCCCAGCTCCTCCCTGCTGGCCAGCGGGCACACAGAGGGCAGGGGGGCCCTCTCCCCAGGGAGGGTCAGCGGGCACACAGAGGGCAGGGAGAGGGAGGGAGGGAGGGAAGGAGGAAGAGTCAGCGGGCACACAGAGGAAGGAACGCCTCAGTCCCCCGGGCGGCTGGGTTCGGAGAACGCCACGCTCCGTTAATAAAGGGGGAGGTGACCTCATGAAAAGCTGCTCTTTGCCTGGGGCTTCTCACGCTATAAAAGGACACTTGTTAGCCACTCAGTCACTTCCACAGACTTCCACGTGGAGGAAAGGCCTGGAAGCGAGAAGAGAATCCAAAACTCATGTTTTATTTTCTCGTCTGGGTGTGAGTCGCTTAGTCACATAGACGCCGCCAGAGCGGGCGGGAGCTCCACTCCGATCCTAGGTCCCCACGCCCTCTCCTAGCCACCGGGCGGGCTCCGCACAGGGCAGGGACGGCGGGGCTCGGAGGCGGGGCCGGCCTGTCCAGCTGTGACCCCCGGGGACGTGCCCACCGGCCAGGCCAGCGTGCCCCACCTGCTCCACCTGCGGACACGGCGGCTCACGGAAAGCCAGTCTCGGCGTCCTGCCCGCCGCTCGCAGGATGGACCGCAGCCGCCGCTCCAGCCTCTGTCCGACCCCCGAAGGCCGTCCGTCGCGTCACCACCTCAAGTCGCGGCTCCCCAGAGGCCGGAAGTAGCGGCCCACGTCCTCCTCGGTCACGTCCGCCAGGCTGGCCGGCTTCCAGGACGGGCTCTGGTCTTTGTCGATCAGGACTGGAGGGGAGAGGGGGCGTCAGGTCGCTTCTGCGGCCCGGGTTCTGTCACCGATGGCCCACGCCCTGCGGACGGGGCTGTGTGTGTGTGTGTGTGTGTGTGTGTGTGAGTGTGTGTGTGAGTGTGTGTGTGTGAGTGTGTGTGTGAGTGTGAGTGTGTGAGTGTGTGTGTGAGTGTGTGTATGAGTGTGTGTGAGTGTGAGTGTGTGAGTGTGAGTGTGTGAGTGTGTGTGTGTGTGTGTCTCCAACGCGAAGCCCTCAGACCCCAGAGGGCAGCCACGAGCTGATGAGGACGCGGGGTGGCCGCCAGCCCGGGCCTCCAGCCGGGAAACGGCCTGCGAGCGAGGCCAGGGCCGAAGCCGGGAGGAGACTCCTGCTTGTAAGCAGCCGGAACCGCTGGCTGGCTGAGGGGCAGGGTGGGAGTGGGGGGAGGGAGGGTGGCTGTGCCTCTGCGCCCCCCCCCCCTGGGTTGAGGGGGATGACTGAAGGGAGCACAAGGGGCCTAGGCCTGGCCCAGCGTGGACCGGCTTTCGCTGAGCCCTGGGCACCAGCCCGAGTCCCAGCGCCACCGTCTCGGGCACCGTGAGGAGCCCCCTACCCCCCAGCCCCGGTGCTGCCATCTGAGCGCAGCAGGCAGACCGGAGGGTGAGCGGCCATCTGTGCCGGCCTCAGGGTGCGGCCTCCGCTGGCTGCGCGGAGGGGCGGGCGGGGCCTCTGTGGTCCTCACAGCTGCGTGGGAAGCCACAGCCCCAGGGACACTGATGGGGGGGGGTGGGCTGCACGCATGTGGCGGGGGGAGCGGTGCACGAGCCGTTTGAAACGTGCGCCGTCCCGCAAGGAGCGGGACAGACCAGCACCCACTCTGCGGGGGCAGACCCGCCCTCAGGGTCCAGCCAGTGAGGGGAGCGGCCATCGGGGGCTCCGGCGGCACAGTGAGTGACCGCTCACGGGCCGCTGCCGGGACTTCCACAGCAGGCGGCCTCTCACATCTACGTGGGGAGCCGTGAGCAGGCCCGCGCATTTTTAAAGCGAAACGGGGTGCAATGCCTGGTCTCCCGTGTGCCGCTGGGACTTAACACGTTGCAGCCCATAGACAAGCCTCACTCTCACTGACACAGCGACCATCCCGCGTGCACAGTGCGCCCTCACATTCTCCCACTCACCTGCCCGGACGCCCTCGGGGAAGTCGTGGCCTTCCTGGAAGACACAAGGAGGAGAGATTGGGGTGCCTGCTCCTGGCGCTCTGCACCCCTGAGCTCCCGTTCCCAGGGCCACGGCCCGGCCACGGCACCAGCGACGGAGCGGCCACCACTCCTCGACCGCCACCCCCCGCTGCCCCAGTGTCTCCGCGCCCTGGGCTGCCTGGCCCGCTGGTCCCCGGAGTCCCTGCTCCTGCTGGTGGCCCGTCCCCGGCACCTCTGCAGTGAGCGCCGCCCGCTCGCCGCCCCCACGCCGCCCGGGCCGGTGCTCACCACGCAGGCCTGGCTCAGCCGGTACTCCATGGTCAGCACGTCGGGCAGGGACTTGGCGGCGCCCTCCGTGAGCTGCCGCAGCGTGATCTTGAGCGACGTGGGCGACATTTTCCTCAGCACCTGGCAGGGGAGGCGTCCGGTTCAGACCCAATTCCTCTGCGGCCGGCGACGGACCGGCGTGCGGGACGGATCGTGTCGGGGTGAATCGTGTCGGGGTGTGTGCTTCGCCACACGCTCAGAGGGCACGTCCTGTCAGCGGACGGCCCTCAGGCTGTCCTGCCCACGCGCCAAGCCACGTTTCCTAACCCAGGCGCCCGGCAAATTCCCCTCCCCCGGGGAGAGGGCTAGTGGGGGCCACTGGGCAATGTCATGCGTCATCCCTGGGGCCACCCCAAACTACGTGTGTTTAACGTTAGGGAGGAGCTGAGACATGCTGGGCGCCCACAGCCGATCCTGGAGAGGAAGGGACCCTAAGAGGCAGATGAGGTGCTGCACCCTGGCACCAGCTGACCGGCTGTGACTGTGGAAGGTCGCACTGTCTGGCACCAGCTGACTGGCTGTGACTGGAAGGTTGAGTCCCTGGGGCTGAGAACCTGCCTCGGCTGGGGGGCTGGGCTCCCGGTGGCTGGAGATGGGGCTCCTGCTAGTTGGACCAGGAGTACAAGGCGGACACCATCCCCACACGCCACGATGTTTTGAATTTAATTGAAAAAAGCAATTGGCAATGAATATTATAAAAATGAATGCTTTGCTTGGGTGCTCTTGAATATTTCCAGCTGAGAATTCTCGCGAGAAATGCGTTTAAAGTTGTTCAGGGCTGCCACTTGAGAAAACGTTATTTACTGACACGCGTGTTGTGTGGGGAAGGTCCCCCGGGCGTGTACAGACGCTGACGGCGGACAAAAGGTTTAAGAAGGTTTCTTTCTCTTTTAATGAAACCCACTGCTTCCAAAGACCTTGTTTGGAGCTGCTGCTCCTCAGACAGAGCTTACAGGTCAGCGTCACAGCTGCAACGTCTGTCTCCGCTGCCACCTTCTCACACACGTCCCTCGTGCTTCCTCCTGCCCGCCCCCCCCCCCCCCCCCCCCCCCCCCCCCCCCCCCCCCCCCCCCCCCCCCCCCCCCCCCCCCCCCCCCCCCCCCCCCCCCCCCCCCCGTGACGGCCAGGGCCACCCTTGGCATCGGCAGAGACGGGCCCGTGGGTTTCGGTGAAGTTTGTGGGAAACGACAACAGGGGCTCTGCCTGGCCCCCTCCCGGGGCCCCCGTCCCGAGGACCCCCACGCCCCGGCAGGACCCGCGCCTGACCTTCAGCTGCTCCAGGGCGAACGGCGAGCCGTCCTGCTGCAGGTTCTCCAGGATCTGCTCCACGCTCCCGGCAGAGAAGCACCTGCGGGAACAGACACGGGCGGCGCGGGTAAGGCCCTCCCCTCCCCCCACCCCTGCGACCGCCAGGAGCCCACGCACAGGCTCCCTCCTCCCGGCGAGAGGTCAGACGCTGCTCTCCCTCCCCCAGCGCAAACGGCCTCAATCTCCTCTTCTGATCCCGCGTCTGTCCGTGTAAGTCAGGGATAGCGGCTCTGAACCAGGGTGTTTCTAACTCAGAGACCGTGGTCTGCTCTTCCAGTAGCTTCCCTCCAACAGTGTTCTTTTTTTAAAAATATATGTTATTGATTTCTTACAGAGAGGAAGCGAGAGGGATAGAAAGAAACATCGATGAGAGAGACATCTATCAGCCGCCTCCTAACGCCTCCCACTGGGGATGTGCCCACAACCAAGGTATGTGCCCTTGACCGGAATCGAACCCGGGACCCTTCAGTCCTCAGGCCGACGCTCTATCCACTGAGCCACACCGGTTTGGGATCCTCCTGTTGCTTCAGCCAGGCTGTCACCTCTCAGACCCTGACCACACAGGGTCACAGGTCACGGGGCTCCATACCTCAGACCTTGAGGAAGACGACCTCATGAAGGGAAGAGGGGAGTGAACTCCCTGATTGCAGGCCGCTCTCCCCACTTAAAGAAGACATTTTCAGTGCCGTGAGCCCGGGCAGCCGCCCGCCTCACCGCGATGGACGGGCCTCCCTCCCCAACAGGGTGGCCCAGGAGCTGTCTTCAGAGGCAGTGAGATGAGGCACTGTGGCCACACCGGTGTGGCTCAGTGGATAGAGCGTCGGCCTGCGGACTGAGGGGTCCCAGGTTCGATTCTGGTCCAGGGCATCGACCTTGGTGGCGGGCACATCCCCAGTGGGGGGCGTGCAGGAGGCGGCTGATGGATGTCTCTCTCTCATCGATGTTTCTAGCTCTCTATCCCTCTCTCTTCCTCTCGGTAAAAAAAATCAATAAAATATATTAAAAAAAATTTTTTTAAGGTACTACGCTCTCCAACTGCAGAACCAGGGGCCTCCCCAGCGCACGGACCCCCACCCGCAGCCCCACTGGCCGCCCCGGAGCGGGGCCCGCCTCCCGCACCTGTTTATCCGGCCCAGGTGCTCCTCCAGCACGAACGCCGTGCCCTCGTCGACCTTGGACTGTGAAAAGGCAAACACTGACGTTAGTCTGAGAAACTCAGATCTCTTAACCATCCTCACTCTGGTCATATGCAATGACGCACCATGTGGCAGGTGACCGCTGTTAGCCACATCACACCCCGCGGTCTCCCGACTGCCACCACGCGTGTTCAAAGCTCAGGCCGGTGTCTGTTCCAGGCCAAGGTCCCTGCACTGTTATGTCCTGTCCTCTACGTGGCCATGACCGGTAAGCGTGTCAGGACGTCCAAAAACCGCAGGACCGGGAAGTCCTGCCCAACCCCAGTCCGCAGGCCGACGCTCTATCCACTGAGCCACACCGGGTTCGGCTCATTTGGTCTTTTGTCTTCAGTTCCCAAGCCAAGGTGGGAGGGGCGTCTGGTTTTCCTAAAAGCCCCCTCGGCCACAGCGCCGCTGCTAATGAGGGGACTCTGGGAAGCCCCGAGGACGGAGGGCGGTCGCCAGGGGAACCAACTTTCATCCCCTGACGGCTCTGCACGGTCCCCCCCTTTGGCTTCTAGGGGCTGCACACACTCCTTACACACCGCCCCCCCACGCTCACCAGCCCTCTGCAGCCCTGCCCTCCCCGGCGTTAACACCGAGGTCGCCGCTGAGAGGGTTACCTTCGTGTGGTAGCTGCCTAAGACCTCGGCGACCTTTTCTTTGGAAGGAGATTTCAGGGATGATAAGTCCTCTTCTAACTGGCTCAGCTGAAGGGAAAACAGCAATCATGAGTGGGGACAGGGGGCGATTTGAAACATCCCCAGTGACACAAGACACTTCGGAACCTTATGTTCTAAGTTCCTGTCTTAAGTTATAATGCGCTCTCTGCAGCCGAGCTACCGAGTGTGCACACGCGCTCCACGCAGCAGGCGTTGTCTATCGAGGACTGAACTGAGGCGGGAGCTGAAGAGGAGGAACTGACAGCCGTCTGTCTCCCTCGGGCCACGGCACGGGAAATGGTCCCACAACCAAATATGTGAACGACACGCTGTCACTGACTTGAACTAAGATGATCGACCGCCATCCTTCCGTACGGAGCCCGCCTGGCTCTGCCCTGTCACCCGCATCGCCTTCCTCCCGGGTCCCCCCTCCCCGTGCTCATCTCAGTGCCCTTGCGAGGCCCAGGCTGGCAGTGGCCACCGCAGAGGCTTGACCGGCAAGCTGGCCCGGAGGAGGGGCTGCGGCCGCTTTCTCTGCAGCCGGAGCCAGTTCCTCCGTGACCCAGAGCCCCCCGAGGAGGCCTGGGGTGCCCGCTCTGAGCCCGTCACAGCTCAGGGACGGGGAGGCCGCTGCTGCTCGGTGTGCCGAGGGGCCGGAGCGGAGAGTCCGCAGCCGCAGCCAGTGTGGTGGGCCTCAGGCCTGCAGAGGGACCTCCAACCTGTACTACTTTTCACGTTTATAACGTCCTTTCCTTCCCCAACCCCCGACATGCTCCTGAGAAGCGGGGCCCCGCGGTCCCGGGAGCGCAGTGGGATGAGCGGTCGGGCCCTCCTCCCCCAGCTCAGGGCCATCACTGGCCCGTGGGGAGCTCGGCCAGGTGCGGCAGAGCAAACCCCGAATCTGGCTCGGGTTTTTGAGGCAAACCGCCGAGAACTGGGTTTTCCGTTACATTTAACTACTCTGGTGAGACGGCTCCCCAATCCGGAGATGGGAGAACGGGCTGGAGAGGCTGCAGGCATAGGATGGAGCCTGGCTGGCGGCTCCCTGCTCCCTGTGCTGCGTTAAGAGAACTGGCAGCACTGTTTCAAAAAGACAGAGCAACAGATACACTTCAGGCCAAGCTTTCAGGACCGCATTTTATAAATGTGCCTTTAAATGCATCCAGGAAGCTGATGACCGAGAGAACCCTTAAAAACCTACAATAATAAAAGCGAGATAAGTGAATTAGACGGATCGCTGATCGGACTGGCCATCTGATGAAGCCGAGGTGGCGAGGGCGGAGCCCCTGGCCTGCATTTTATAAAATAAAAGCCTGCCGCTGTGGATGTAACTTTAGGTTTTATATATTAGACTTTCTTAAGGTAGATTTCTGTACAGAACGTGACTATTCATCTAAAACTGTTAACGGGAGGGGCCGGGCAAGACGGCTCCCATCCAGACCCGGTGCCCGCCTCTGCGCCCGGAACCGGAGGGCGCTGAGCCCTCCCTTCATCACAGAGCTTCCGCAGGAGGCCAGGCGACCAGGAGGCCAGTGACCAGGAGGCCAGGCGACCCTCCCGCTGAGGCCGAGGCCGAGGGCCTCCCCAGCTCCGCCTCCAGGAGAGCAGTTCCTCCTCCGTGCAAACCCCACCTTGTCGGCATCCACGAAGTGCGTGGCGATTCCCGCTCGGTACACGTCCCTTCCTTTCAGCCGGAACCCCGTCAGTGCCAGGAAGTAGCCCAGCCTCCCGGGAAGCCTGGGCAGGAAGTAGCCTCCGCCCACGTCAGGGAACAGGCCTGTAATTAAGAAAGAGACGCGGGGTTCAGGGAGGAGATGCCTGTAACTCCCTCTGCTTTCAGCACGGAAAAGAGTGCACTGAGGAGCCGGCTGTGGCTGGACAAGCGCGTACACAGGCCACGCAGCCCGGGCCGGTCAGTGCGCTCCACTGGCTGCACGTCCCCGAAGGCTGCAGCTCCACGCCCCTCAGGGCGCATGCTCAGGGTGTGGGTTCCATCCCTGGTCGGGTGCATATGGGAGGCAACCAATCAAATTATCAATATTTCTCTCTCTCCCCCCACCCCCACTCCTCCTTTCTTCTCTCTAAAAATATCAATAACATAAAAAAGGGGAAAAAGAAAACAGAACCCCAGAACATCTGTAATACTTTCAATAATAAAGACAAACTAAACGGAAAAGAAAAGGTTGCCAAAACCGGTGTGGCTCAGTGGATAGAGTGTCGGCCTGCGGACTGAAGGGTCCCAGGTTCGATTCCGGTCAAGGGCATGTACCTTGGTTGCGGGCACATCCCCAGTGGGGGGCGAGCAGGAGGCGGCTGATCGATGTCTCTCTCTCTCATCAATGTTTCTAACTTTCTATCTCTCTCCCTTTATCTCTGTGAAAAATCAATAAAATATATTAAAGAAAGGAGACCGAGGGCTGCACCGAGCAGCCCGGAACCGCGCACAGCTGGGAGGCGCCTGTCCCCACCAGTCAGACGAGGAGCACGTGGTGCTTGCAGCACTGAGCGGAATCAGAGAGGAAAATAAGGAGCGACTGCTCAGCTCCGGTATTAAAACACCCAGAATCCTGCACGGCTTCACAGGATCACACTGTTCCCAAGTGACTCAACGTCCCCGGAAGCAGCGCAGCGTGTTTATGGGAATGCAAACACCAGCACCAGCCCGGTGAGTCCACAGTGTCTAGAACCCAACTGAAAACTGCCACGCACAGCCGCCAACACAGCTCAGCTGGGAGAGCACCAGACTGAAGAGTGCCAAGCATCTTCAGCAGCGGGAGATGCTGCCGTAGGAGGTGGTGAACCGTCCATCAGAACGGACCCAGGCCTGCCCGCCCGGCCGTGCCCGCTGGCCGGAGCCCGGTCCAGCCCATTAGCGGAAAGTGGTCCATAACATCCCCGGTTTCCCGACAGCTCAGGTTACACTGTGATTGAAGAAACCAGCGGACTCTTGTGTGAGTGCAGCGCGGCCAAAGTAAGCAGAAATGAAAGTAATTGTCAAAACCGGGGTTTGCTCACCGATCGCGGTTTCCGGCATGGCAAAGAGCGACTTCTCAGTGGCCACGCGGAAGAGCCCGTGAACGGAGAGCCCGACTCCCTGGCAAAGAAGGCAAAGCGTGTCTTAAAACGCTGAGAGAATCAGAACAAAGCCGCCCCGCCCAGTGTTATAACCACAGTCATCTCTATCCCACAGAACGGCTTCCTGGTGAACGGGCATCACTGTCTGTGTCTGTCCATAAACCATCCCGATCACCTGTTCATTCACTGACACAGACAGGGAGACCGTTTCTGACTCTCCTGCGGGGCTGTGTGCCCGCCTGTGCTGGGCCGCCGCCTTCCACGTGCTCGTGAGGACCCGTCTCTTTGTCCTGTGTCCTCTGTCCCTGGCTCCGTCCACGTGCGTGCTGCAGGCTGCGCTCCTGCCCTGGCCCCTCAGCCCTGTGCGGGGAGCGCTTACCGTCCCCGTGGGAGCACCTCCCTGACAAAAACCACCACCATCATCTCTGCCCAGCCCCCGCCAGAGCCGAGCCCCGGGGACCGTCCATCCTGCTGCTCCCCTCAGCTGAGGATCCTCCCACAGGCTGCCCAGTGCAGGGCCTCAGAAGAAGGGGGGCCTTCTTACACCCCCACGATCAGATCCTGCAACACCGGGGCAGGTGGACGTTAAATTCTACCCCCGGCCTCCTGTCACCGCCTGAAGCCACCTTTCCCTGCCACGGAGACGCCCTCTGACCCCCTTCTCTAACCTTGGTCTTCGCTACTGTCAGTGCCACACATTTGCCACTCGGCTAATCATCTGTTTCCTGCCCTCCACGGCAAGCAGTTCACGGCCCGGCCCTGTAAGATGCTGTGTAAGAGCTCGGGCTCGAGGTCAAGGTTTCAACTGACCAACGCGCTTCGGAGGACGTCCCGGGACAGCCACCCTGTCCCCGAGGGGAGCCGGTGCCACAGACAGCCCGGCCCCGGCCTCCTCTCGGGAAGAGACAGCGGACAGCCAGCTCCCGCCGACGCTGCTGGCAGCCATCGGTTACTGAGCGCGGAAAGGGCTCTCCATTTCTTCAACACGAGACTCAGAGAGCTCCACTGGTTAAAAACCGTCACTTCCAGAGGCAAACACAGAGGATAGCGTAAGTAAGACCTTTCCTTTTGGTGGCGGTGGTTTAAACGTGATGATATAAATGAGTGCTGTATTCCAAACTGGCCAGGCCTACAATCCAACCCTAACTTTGTTCCAACGCCTTTTACTCTGCCACATTCATCACTTCATTTCAGGTTTGTTTTCAATGATGTTTTGAGAGAGAGCGAGCGAGAGAGAAACATCGACCTGTTGTTGAGTTTATGGATGAATTCATGGGTTGCTTCTTGTATGCGCCGACCGGAAACTTGGGCGGACCAGGACGGAGCTCTAACCAATGACCTACCCGGCCAGGACCTATTTCTGTTTGATAAGTAACTTATTTCTAGTACAACCCATATAGTAACAATGAGAGTAAAACAGTCTACTTACTCCACCCATTGTAATTCCATGAATCAGCGCAACATATGGTTTCTTGCAAGAATCTAAAAGAAAAAGAATTGTAATTAATTACAACGTTTAACATATTTCCCCATTAAAAAACAAAACAAAACATGAACTGAATATTTTCCCAGGGAAATGTTTGCAAGAAATATCAAAGCAGACTCAATGTGCGGCCTGTGAAAGGTTCTTCTTCAAATGACAATCCATAAGCAACCCTGATCATCTGTTCATTATCATTTAACAACTCCATTCAGCCTCGTGTAATTCAGCCACTGAGAAATGCGCCAAACAACTGCCTTACAGCCCTGATGTCTATGTACACGGTGTTTTACGGAACAGAGCTGGTTTTCTGTCTGTCTCAGTGCTGGACACAGAAGCGCAGCATACAGGAAAACACACAGACCAGAGGCCGAGACCCAGGCTGCAGCCTCAGCTCTCTCATTAACTGCCACTCAACCTCACTCCACAGACACGCCGCCGTTCGGCATAAACACACTCACACACATGCGTTCCATGCATATCACAGGTGTATGTCATACAAGGTGTCCCAAAAACGTGTATACGCTTTGAATGGCTATCCAGTCAGTGTTTATTAACCTGCAGTTCATTTTCAAAAGTTAAAGAAACTGTAGAGCCGAAACCAGTGTGGCTCAATGGATAGAGCGTTGGCCTGTGGACTGAAGGGTCCCAAGTTTGATTTTGGTCAGGGGCATGTATCCTGGTTGCAGGCACATCCCCAGTAGGAGGCGTGCAGGAAGCAGCTGGTTAATGTTTCTCTCTCACTGATGTTTCTAACTCTCTATCCTTTCCCCTTCCTCTCTGTAAAAAATCCATAAAATATATTTTTTAAAAAAGAAAAAGAAAGAAACTGTAGATGTAATTTTTTTTGTCAAAGTCTGTTTTCCGCCTGACGACCACGCTGGTCCAGACCCTGCTGGTAAAGCGAGGCAGTGGGGTCATTTCCTGCAGCATTTGGGCGCCCTCGATTTGCCAGCTGTCACCAGTTGTGCCCCGTAAACTTTAGCTTTTATGAATCTCCATAACAAAGTCTGTGGCACTATAGGGTACATTTTCTTTGCTCAAAGCTGAGTCTGACTTCAGCCATTACCTGAGATCTGTTAAACCCGAAAAGCAGTGAGAATGAACTGAGTCGCCAGCTGCTGAAGCCTGCGTACATTTTTGGGGACACCCTCTGTGTAACATAACACGTAGGTCAGTCTGCAGTGACACCTCGAGTGGTCTGGGAGGGAAACTAACGTATTTTACAGCGTATAAGACGACTTTTTAACCCAGGAAAATCTTCTCAAAAGTCGGGGGCCGTCTTATACGCCAGGTGTCATTTTATAGGGCGGGTATATCCCAAACTCTGTATTTTAACTTGGAAAGTTGGGGGGTCGTCTTATACGCCAGAAAATACAGTATGAATTAACAACACCGGTGCTCGCGGAGGGAGGGAAGCGGCTGCCTCTGGGGGGAAATGGAATATTTGCCAGGAAAGCAACAAGGCAGACGATGGAGCGGCCACTTTAAACCTTGTGGGATCCTCTTCCTCTACTAACCGGTAAAACATTCGGCAGAATGAAGGGCCGGAGCCTGCTCCCAGGCCGGGCACACAGCACTCACTGTGTGATTCCCTGTGCTTGACCTCTGAACCCGGGCTCCGAACAGCAGCTACAGAGACGTCTCATCCCAAAAGGTCTTTACATTAGAAAATGATACCTCACTCGACCGGAAAACTGGGACCCGCGTCTTTGGTTTTCCAAGAAAGCAGCCCTCTGATCAGAATCACGTTTTCTTATGGATGGAAGGACCAGCGGAGAGGACAGCCAGTGATGTGAAGTGTGCGTGTTCGGAAGAGCAGCCGGAGGAGTTTAATGAGTGGACTTATGGCGACCACAGCACATAAAGGTTAGTGAGGCCAGCTGCTGGTCACATGTTTAACCTGTCACAGGTCGATGCCGCTTTTCTGGGTTCCACACTCAAAGCTCTCAGCCAAGCACTTACTGATGGCATTGTTGAGCACATACTCTTCTCTGAAGAAATCCTGACTTATCTTCCGGTCTCCCTTCACAACTTCTGAGGTTGTTCCGAAAAAAGAAAGATTACAAAATTTAAAAAAAGCGTTTTCTAGTCAGCAGAATCTAATAAAATAAAGTTAAAATGTAATACTCAGTCCCAGGGGAAGCTCTAGGATTTTTTAACGTGTTGAAATTGCCCATGCACAGACATGTTAGAGTCAGCCCCAGATCCACAGTCCCATGTCAAAACCTCAAGCGGAAATGCTTAAGAACTTCCTACAAAATGTTACATTTAAATTTAGAAGTTATACATAGTTGCACAATGCACTTTCTTTTGACTGTTTTCTGTAGCACCTGAATAAATGTTTGGTGGGCATACATTTCTTTCGGTAATATGTATCTGTGGTTTTTTTTTAATTTATTGATTTGAGAGGAGAGGAAGGGAGAGAGGGAAGGAGGGAAGGTAGAGAAAGAGAGAGAGAGGGTGGACACATAGATTGGTTGTTCCATTTATTTATACATTCACTGGTTGCCTCTTACATGTGGTGCTGACCAGGATCCAACTCCCAACCCTGGAGCATGAGACGATGCTCTACCCAGAGAAGCTACCTGGCCAGGGTGGGGATACATGCATCAAGTACACTGCACATACCCACAGAGCGGAATAAATACACACACACATTCCGTCTCATTCCCTATGTCTGCCACTTTCATTTCCCACGAAACACGAAGCATGTGCTGCACCCCCGAGCATCGGGCACGTGTTGGGTGCTGCGTGGCGGAGACGGCGAGGCGCTGGCTGAGTGCGGCCGGGGGAAGACCTAAGACAGAGGCTGCGCGGCGCTCACTCCACGGCCGCTGCTGCCGGTGCTGCGGGTGCTGCCGGCGCGGGAGCAGGGGGTGAGGGAAGAGGCTTCTCAGAGACACAGCCTGGCCAACGACAGAGAGGATTTCCCAGACAGTGATGGGGCGGCAGGGGGTGGAGGGAGAAGGGGGGACCCACAGAGGCACTGAGGCCAGAGGAACCAAACCAAGGAAGCAGCGGCTTTAAGAGACCGCAGGAGAAACGCAAGGAGCAGCTAGAGCGGCAGTGAGAGAGGGAGACCATGTTTGTAACCATCACAAGGAAGTGATCTCCGGCACGAGGCCAGGCGTGCTGTGCGGCGTCACACGGAGGATGCCGAGTCTCAGGCACGGCCACGGCTTCCTTCCATCGCCATCACCTGTCACCGGCCCCACCGCCCATTCCCCCTGCCCCAGTCACCACCACCAGCCCCCCCACACCCCCATCTCACTGCAAGCGCACAGCCTTCCCCTTCCTGGGGCCCAGGCCTATGAGGATCACCACTAACATAAATTCAAGGGACCGGTGTGCCTTCTGTAGGGGAAAGTCACACAAAAACTGTGGACTATTTGTAGTTTTAAACTAGCTCCCGCCTCTAATGTTATCTGCCTTTAACATGCTCCAAATTTGACTTCTCTTCGTGCTTATTTTCTTTTAATATATTTTATTGATTTTTTACAGACAGGAAGGGAGAGGGATAGAGAGTTAGAAACATCGATGAGAGACATCGATCAGCTGCCTCCTGCACGCCCCCTACTGGAGATGTGCCTACAACCAAGATACATGCCCTTGACCGGAATCAAACCTGGGACCTTTCAGTCCGCAGGCGACGCTCTATTCACTGAGCTGAACGGGTTTCAGCTCTTCGTGGTTATTAAAACACAGTCTTCATATCTCTGTCAATCTGAAGCGTTCCCTGATTCATGCCCCCCACTCTCCTTTCCCGGCTCTGTCCAGTGCTGACCACTGCCTGCCATTCTCCAGGGCAAGGAGGGGAGCCTGCATTGCATGCTGGAGCCCTTCCACCTCAAAGATCCTAGACTTCCTCCTAAGCTTGTGCTAATCAACCATTAATGATGTTCACAATATCATTTACAATTTCTTTTCTGAGTATCCACTTACTGTTCTGAACTATGATCTTGAAAAAGGGTAAATTTCCTGGAACTGAAATCCCTGTTTTATTCCATGTAAACTAGAGTAATTCTAGAATCTGTAGCTGTATTTACAAACAACACTATAAAGTTAGGCTTTATGCAAAAATAGTCTACATTAGGCTCTGCCCGTCTTTAAACTGACAAGTTAACTACATGAGGACATATTAACTTGTAAAAAATTCTGAAGAGTAACACGAATGATGGAGAACGGGGAAAGCTGGCTGACACTTCATCCGTCTGTTAAGGGGCCCTCGGGGGACAGGAAGGCTCGTACCTCTGATGTCTCCCCCGGCACAGAAAGCCTTCCCGCCGGCGCCCTTTATGATGATCAGGAAGGTCTGGGGGTCCTGTTCCCACTTCTGGAAAGAAGACAGAATCCGCACAAACTCATTAAGAGGCGTGCCTTGCACAGACACACACACGTACCTGTGTGCAGGCGTCCAGGGCAGGGACAGACCACTTTGCCCCCACCCCCCATGTGTATATCTTATAGGGTATACAGCATATCCTTTAGAAGGGATATCCAGAAGAATGGATCCCAACTTCATTTTCTCTTCAGACACAAATTAAAGGCCATTCCCGTGAAGGCTGCCAGATGAATACATTGTATGATCCAAATTTCATACTGGCACCTGATATCTTTGCCGTAACTTTTAGACAAAGGTTAAGTATATATATATATATATATATATATATATATATATATATATATATGCACACTTAATCTAGTGAACAAATCCATCCAAAGGTTGTTGATAAACAGAGCAATAATCTTTCCAGTGTGTTGATACAGAGCTCTGTCCTCTGATAAATTTGTAAGGGGAAGGGTGGGGCCGGTGAGGCCAGCTAAAAAGTAAGTAGGATAGCCAAAACCGGTTTGGCTCAGTGGATAGAGCGTCGGCCTGCGGAATAAAAGGTCCCAGGTTCCATTCCAGTGAAGGGCACATACCTTGGTTGCAGACACATCCCCAGTAGGGGGCGTGCAGGAGGCAGCTGATCGATGTTTCTGGCCTCTCTGTTCCTCTCCCTTCCTCTCTGTGAAAAATCAATAAGAAAAAATATACATATAAAAAGACTAGACGCGCTTACGGATAGCCTTCTCCAAAGGCTGGCCACGCCGGTGAAAACTGTGGTCTGCCCATCAAAAGGCCGTGGTCACGTGGCAGCAGGGTAGATCTGTCCCTGCACACAGGCCCCACGAGGCAGAGCCAGTATCACTGGGTACGAGGCGGGGGGAATAACAGGGTGGGACAGAGGGGAGGTTTAGAGCCACGGGAAGTGGGGGGCTGTCTCCTGGACAACGCCTGTCCGGCCTGGTGCTCAGGGGATCCGCAGGGCAGGCCCCAAAGCTGAGAATCGACGGGCCCGAGGACTCGGTGGACAGAAGGCCAGAGGTGTGCGGAGGTGGCGGTAAAGGAAGTGGCAGCACCGTGGGGAGAGCCACGCACCTTGAGCTGCGGGTAGATCTGCCGGATCATGCTCAGGTTCAGGGCGTTGAGGGCCTTGGGCCGGTTCAGGGTGATCACGCCTGCGCAGCCCCTCCGCTCCAGCAGCACCTCCGCGGCCGCATCCGTGTGGGCAGAGCGCCGCTGGGGAGCACAGGAGAGCGTCACGGGGCAGCGGCAGCAAAGCGGGCCCACACGGGGCGAAGCAACGCACGCATCACATGGTAGCTGCGCACGTCTGACCAGGGCTGCTGCGTGAGCTGGAACCGGTGTGGCTCAGTGGATGGAGCGACGGCCTACGGACTGAAGGGTCCCAGGTTTCGATTCCGGTCAAGGGCATGGACCTTGGTTGCGGGCACATCTCCAGTGGGGGGTGTGCAGGAGGCGGCTGATAGATGTCTCTCTCTCATCAATGTTTCTAACTCTCTATCCCTCTCCCTTCCTCTCTGTAAAAATCAATAAAATATATTAGAAAAAAAAAAAGACTGCTACGTGAAAACAGTATCCACGCCCCTTACAGCTTTTCCATTTCACTTCTGCGGGAAGTGAGGCAACCTGGCTGATGAAACACTTCAATCTTTATTACTGTCCACCAACCAATATATTAGCTGCTTAGAAAGCAGAGATGAGTGCAGAGGGCACCATTCCGACCGCAGCGGCCACCAACAACTCGGGAAAGTTGCTATTTGAGCTGGGCTTTCACCTCTGCCAAGAAAAAGGGGGTGAGAGTGCTACGGAAATGCATGCTGGGAAAGTAGGAAGAAGGAGCAATGTGAAGGCAGATTATAAAATGACAGGCTTCCGCCCTGACCGGTGTGGCTCAGTGGATAGAATGTCAGCCTGCAGACTGAAGGGTCCCGGGTTCGATTCCGGTCAAGGGCATATGCTTTGGTTGCAAGAGGCGGCTGATCGATGTCTCTCTCTCATCAGTGTTTCTGGCTCTCTATCCCTCTCCCTTCCTCTCTGTGAAAAATCAATAAAACATATATATTTTTTAAAATGACAGGCTTCCATGTCATAGAGATGAAGGACTTGCCTGTATGCTGACCTGAGGGTGTCACTGCTCACGTACTGGAGTGCTGACTGATGTGACACCTGAGTTAACATTTCAAACTGCACGGCCAGTCCCCGGTCTCCGCCACACACAGCTAACAAGGCTAATGGCACCACCCACTTCATACAGTGCTTGAACTTCACATGGGGACAATGTGCGGTATAAAACTGAGAGTCAGCTTAAACTGGAATTTTACTTGGAGAATCATGGTAACAAAAAATCTAATAAAACCCAGAAACCCATATTTTGACAGCATTAGCAGTATCTTTTTTAAAAAATTTTTAAATTGACTTCAGAGAAGAAGGGAGAGATAGAAACATCAATGATGAGAGAGTATCACTGATGGGCTGCCTCCCGCACACCCCTGACTGGGGATCGAGCCTGCAACCCAGGCCTGTGCCCTGACTGGAATCGAACCTGGGAGCCTCAGTCCGCAGCCTGACACTCTGTCCACTGGGGCACACCGGCCAGGCACCCCGAGGTTTACATCCTCCTCTATAAAATCGTGTGGTGTATTTGATGTGGGATTTGGCTGCACGTGACGCCTCTTGATTTCGACAGTCCTGCAGCTAGGGCTGAGACATTGGTATGTTATACAGCACTGGTATGTCCCCTTCTGCCGTGACAGCGATGCGGGAGTGTCTGTACGCATGGATCTCCAGCACTGGGGCCAGGCATTTCTGGCAGACATTTACAGAGGGTGGGACTCTGAGCAGAGAATATTCCAGAACCTTCTACCACTAGAACGATGTAAATAAATGATTTTCTTCCTGCTGGAAAAGTTCATGTCTTTCTAAAAACCTGAAAACCACCAGTTCATTCTATACCAAGCATGAGGCTAGTTTTTCACATGAAGCAGATCGTTTATGATCTGTAAGCACGCCACGGTGGGTCCCATTACCCTCAGTTCACACATGGCCAAAGGAGGCGGAGAGACCAGGACTGTGCCCCGGGGTAAGTGGGGACCCCTGAGACCCAGGCATCCGATGTGAGACCAGGCTCTCCCCGGCCTGCCCCCGGCACCGCCTGCAGGCAGGTGGGCAAGTCCTGACACTACGCCTGGAGCCAGGGTGCCGAGGCCAACCCCGCCCGTGTCCCTCTTCTTCCCAACAACGGCATTCACAGGCCGCACGGCAAGCGGGACTCACCAAATGGTGCAGGATGACATCCGTCCTTCGGAGGGCGCTAAACCTGCAACAAACGCAGGCACAGTGAACACATAATGATGAAGTCACACTTCAATGTATACATACATTAGTCTCTTCTGAAACGTGTTACAACTAAGAGGTGTTTTTTTTTTTTTTGTTTTTTTTTTTTTT
>PVJN01007835.1:0-67827 GCA_004026805.1 Lasiurus borealis | reverse complement strand
TTACCTAAGGTGGACTCTCTTGGTGCACCCCTTTGTGGACTGTGTACAGCCTTCTTGTAGTTAAGTCTTGATTGTTGTTGGTATCACTGGGGTAATTAACCTCCAGGCCAATTGGCTGAGGATCAGCTGTGTCTACATTGGGAGAACTTCTGTGCTGCAGTCAGCCTTATTGAGACAAGACTTGCAAAATTGTAAAAGGCTCTGTGCTCAGCTTGGATGGTATGGAATCTCAGGGCTGAGCATATAACCTTGGCTTCCTGTCAGCCCTACATAGTCCCTGGGTCTCAGTGTCCCTCAGTAATCGCTGGCCTCTGCATGCATTCTCACGTGCACCTCCAGGCCTCTGCCTTTCGAGGCTCCCTTGAGTTTCCGTGCACTCCTCCCTTTTTTCGACAGTTCCGACTCCCCCTGTATGAGTCTCCCCTGGAACTGGGGTTCAATGTAGTCGGGAGTTTCTGTCTCCCTCCTGATAGAAGCAGCAGCCAGGCAATCTGCCAGCCGTCCTCTCCATTCATATGTCTCTGTATCTCAGCCTTTCGCAGCTCCTCTGAGTCTTCATGAGCCCCTCTCTTTCCTTCTAATTGTAGAATTTCCACTCAGCCAGCTTTCCTGTGGTTCTGGATCATGTCCGTTTTGTCTTTTAGCTGTAGTTTTGAAATTGTGCAAGGCAGCAGCTTAGGTGTTCACCTATGCCGCCATCTTAGTTTCTCTTTATTAACTTATTGATTATTTAATTTTGAGGACTATCTGTTTATATACTTGCTGAATGACCCAGTATATGCACAGTATAAACATTATAAAAATGTTTTTAAAAATATGGAGGTTCTGAGGCTGTGTGATATTTCATGGCCTAGAATCCCTAGGTGCTGAGATGAGGCTGGAAGTACTAAAACATACAATTATATAGCATTGCTGAGAGTTCCTGTTGCTCCATAAACTTGCCATCAGTTTTTTTAAAATTTGCAACTGTGGCCCTGGCTGGGTAGCTTAGTTGGTTAGAGCATCATCCCAACACATCAAAGTTGTAAATTTGA
Organism: Lasiurus borealis; assembly: GCA_004026805.1. Classification (NCBI taxonomy): domain Eukaryota; kingdom Metazoa; phylum Chordata; class Mammalia; order Chiroptera; family Vespertilionidae; genus Lasiurus; species Lasiurus borealis. Next base: position 66,793 of record PVJN01007835.1, on the reverse strand, counting down.
ACTCAGGTCAGGGCACATACAAGAATCAACCAATAAATAAGTAGAAAAACAAATTGATGTTTCTTTTTCTCTCTCAAAAAAATTTTAAATTTTTTTGAAGATTTAAAAATAAATAATTTGTTTTTATTTTGGCAGCTATTATGATTTTATTTTGCATAACCTTGATTACTATGAACTTCCTCTTTAGCAAAGGAATTGTCTTTTCGGTTGTCTGTAATTTTCTTATTGATATGTAGGAGTTATTTATATATTCTAAGTATGATCCCTTTATAGATAATACAGATTGGAAATTTCTTTTCCACTCATAATGGGTCCAAGAGTAACAATCCACCAATTATCATTATCACTGTGTGGAAAGAACTAATTAGTGTCAGTGCTATAAGCAACCACCAGGGGGAAACATCACTTTCTCATTATTGTACAAAGCAATTAAAAACAGTCTCCATGTACAAATTTCATACAAAACACTTAAAAGTTCTTAAAAATAATCTAAATAAAATGATCGTTGTTTTCAAGATTCATGTTCATTTAACACTACCACTGCTCTTGAACTTTTAAAAAAAAGAAAAAGCCTTTGATGGAAGGTCAAAATAACTAAAATGCAGTTATATTAAATCACTTAAAATTAAAGCAAGTTACCCATCAAACTACTCTCTACTGGTCAGACTTTCTCCCAACTGCCTTCTTGCTAAAATTTCTCCAGACTTCATATATCTTAGGAAATTTAAAATAAGTATTAATATACTTGTATAATTCTATATGCTCTCTAAGGGAGGAGTCTATGTCTCTATTTGAGGATATTTTCCCATTGATTTTTAGAGAGAGTAGAATGGAGGCAAGACAGAGAGAGGTAACCATGAATTGGTTACCTCCTGTGCACAACTAGAGCCAGGGAACTTGCAACCAAGATATGTGTCCTTGACCAGAATCGAAACCAGGACCCATCAGTCTACAGGCCAATCCTCTATGCATTGAGTCTAACCTGCTAGGGCATATGTCTCTATTCTTATAGGCATATAGGACCACATTCTTTCAAATGCAAAATGCTACTTGTGATTTGAGATATTGTGTGGATTCTAAGTAAATGTTAACCTAATGAACCATTAATAGTCTTTAGATTTCACTTAAGTTGGGTTTTCAGTTAAATAGCAATCAATTCAAATACCACTTTCTAAAACAGAGTTCTATTAAGGAATAAGAAATTTCTAATGTGGTCGAACATCTTTAAAGGTATTCTTTAAACTGTGGTACAAAGTCCATCATCTTTTACATCAAATTTGGGGGGTTACACAATTTTTAAAACAAAAATAGAACTCAGATCTTAACTTTAAGTGAAAATGCTTGGTAGGCTAAACATGCTGCATCATGTAAGGCAAAATTCGGAGAGAAAAGGTAAATGAGTAACTGGCTTCCTAAACATTAACCAGTCTCAGAAGACTGTACTTTGGACAAATGAAGGATACAGAGTGACTACAACTGCTTAATGGCACTATAATTGATCATTAGGAATTAAAAAGATATATGAGCAGTTACATTTAAGTTTGTAAAAGTTTTACCTTAGTTTTTTCATCCACAACTCTGAGTCCATCTGCTGATACCCACAGGACTGCCTTGACAGCTTTCTTTCCAGTCTTTTAAAAGAAACCAAAAAGAAAGAGGGAGAGAGACATACATATATAACGTATATTTTTAAAAGTCATTTTCCACAGAAAACACTGACTTCTGCCTTCCAAAATTCACATGTACACATGGAGTCCAGGAGAGGTGCCCAAAGCCATATACTCAAACCAAACTGCAGAAACATTCGGGAAAAGACAAGCCAAAGCCATTATTTTAGAAACGCAATGCAAAATAATACAATAAAAGTAAGTAAAGGGGGTGGGATATATTAAACCAAGATACCACATTCCACAAAGGGCAAAGAATTCACAAGTAGATTCTTCACCCATTTAAAAAATAAACCAAGAAAAATCACGAGTCAGATAAATTGAAATACATAAGGAGTTACACCACAAGTAGCTTCTACAAATATATTTAGAGTAAGAAGTAATATGTGAGTTTAAATTGAAATGCTGACCATTTTACTACCGTATGACCCGAATGTATACAGCAGGACCTTGATCATTTGAAACTTTCATGTTAAAAACCCAAGGATTTTTCATTTTTCCTTGAACAGTCTTTAAAAACCATTATTTTTTTTCTCCCAGGATTAACACAGTTTATTTGTTTTTAATTTGACATTAAATGCCTGGAGACATTTTGAAGAGATAGAATTAAAAAGCTGTTGAAAATATTGTTATTATGACATGAATTCTCTTTACTGCTAAGAAAAGACTTCTTTTGCACATAAGAATCACATGGGGAAAAAGCTGATATGATTTCTCCTGTGATGGAATGAAAATAGGAGAGTGGGAGTTTGTAATAGCAATTTAACAGCTTTCTTTCTAACTGCTCCAAGGATATGAGCAAAATAAAACAAAAGCAAAGTGAAGGCTGAGGATATCAAAACATCATAAAAAGTATACATCAAAAGAGGTCAGGCATTAAAAGTTGGAGCAGCAGCTTCTAGAAGGGTCAAGGAAAGATAAAGAAACGTCTACCATTCTCCTCTGTGTTTGTCCAAACCCAACACTCCTCAGTAGGAAAGACATGGCTTTATTTAAATGAGCTGTGTGACCCACCCAGAATCATCATCTCCATCACCACCACACATCTGATAAGAGCCTATTATATGCTAGATCATGGGAATACTGTACTTGAATTCACAGCCCATAGGAAGGTGACACTCAGATAAACAAAAGATAAATAATACAGTGATGAGTGTTATAGAACTGAAAACAATCCTATATAATAAAACCCTAATATGCAAATCGACCAAAAGGTGGAAACGACCCAGTTACTATGACACAAACTGATCACCAGGGGGCAGATGCTCAACGCAGGAGCTGCCCCCTGGTGGACAATGTGCTCCCACAGAAGCCAAGCTCATGCTGTCAAGTCCAGCAGCAGCGGGAGCTTTTCCTGTCTCGGCAGCAGCACTACATACCCCTCAGCAGACATCCCCCGAGGGTCCCGGACTGCGAGAGGGGACAGGCTGGGCTGAGGGCCCCCCATGCAAAAAAGTTGTTCACCAGACTTCTAGTGTATAATGATATCAGAAAGCAGGCATGGTCAAATCTGTGGAACCTAAGAAGGTTATTCAAAGGAGAAGACAGAACTGGGTACTGAAATAAGTTTTTAACATGTCCCAGATGGGAGTAAGGAGGGAAAGAACTGAAGGAAGTGGTGGACATACCTGGCAGAAAAAAAAAATAAAACAGCAAAATAGGTCATGGCAAATCTGGACTCTATAAATATTGGCTTGAAAGTATGATGAGTGAGCAAGGCATGGTGGGAGAGAAAGGGGAAGAAAGGCCTAGGCACAGAGGGCCTTGTAGGCCTTTTAAAGAATTCCATCTTAATTCTGGGGGCAATTAGGAGCTACTGGAGGAATTTAAACACAATTAAACAGATTTGTATTTTTAAAACATCGCTCTGGCAGCAGAGGGGCTGGAAAGAAACTTATAGGAGGCAAAAAGACCACAAGATTTCGGGTCAGAGAAAATGAGGGTTGAGCTTCTTGATTAAGACTGGGATGGAGTTGAGCAAGTTTTACATGGTAATTATAAGGGAGAAGTTGAGGATTCCTATCAGGTTCCTGGCTTGGGTAACTGGGCAGGGAGGTTAATTTAAGATAGAGAATAGAGGAGCCTGGCTGGTGTGGCTCAATAGTTGAGTGTCAACCCATGAACCAGGTCAGAGTTTGGTCCAGGTTGGGGCACATGCAGGAAGCAGAAAACTGATGATTTTTGCTCATCATTGATGTTTCTCTCTCTCTCTCCTTCCCCCTTCCTCTCTCTGATATGAGTAAAAACATGTTTTTAAAAGAGAGAATAAAAGAGATGCAAAAATAAGTTTGAGAAGGGAAAGAATAGGACTTCAATTTTAGACGAGCAAAATTTGAGATGTCTGTGCAATATCAAGGTTAAGATGTCCAACAGGTAATTGAAAAATAGGTCTGAAGCTCAATTGAGAACTCTAGATGGAATTTTAGATTTGAGAGACATCAATCATGGGAATAATAGAAGGACCAAGGCTAGAAGACACTATCAATAATTAAAGAAGTGGGAAAAGATGAGTTAAGTCCTTGAAATATGAGAAAAGAAATAACCAGAAGGACAGGAAACTAAGGGAGAAGGGTTTCAAGAAGTAATGGGGTAGTCCAAAATGTCAAATGTTGCACAGTGATCAAGTAAGAAAAGATGTGGAAAGTATCCATTTGATTTAGCATTGAAGACACAGTATAGTGATAGAAGTTGTGTGGTTAATTTTATGTGTCAAATTGGCTAGGCTATGGTTGCCCAGTTGTTTGGTCAAACACAAGTCTAGATATTGCTGTGAAGGTATTTTGTAGGTGTGATTAACGTTTACAATCAATGGACTTTAGGCAAAGAGATTACTCTGATAACATGGTGAAAGAAAACTCATCCAATCCGTAGAAGGCCTTACAGGTAAAAACTGAGGTTTTCCCAGAAAAGAAATTCTGCCTCAAGTCTGTAACACTGAAATTCTACCTGAGTTCCCAGTCCGCTGGCCTACCCTACAGATTTCAGACTTGCCAGCCCCCACAAATGTCTGAACTAATTCTTAAAATCAACACCCCCTTTTTAAACGTATGTAGAGATCATCTAAATACATATGAGAGAGAAACAGATGGTGGCTCTGTCTCTGGAAGGTCCTGATTAATACAGAGGTGGAAGACAGATGAGGATGGGTTGAGAAGCAAATGAAAGGCAAGAAGAGTCTACGAGTATTGAATATGCTCTTTGAAAAAGCTTTTCTACAAAAAAAAAAAAAAAGAGCTATAGGGCAATGGGGAACAGGCACATGATCAAGGGAAGTCTTTAAGAATTGTGATAAACTAGCATGATGTACCAAAAACTGAATGAAGATAAATACGAGTTTGAATTCAGTGCCAATATTACTAAGCTAAGTAAGTTATACAGTCTTCTGAGTTTCCATTTCTTTATCTGTAAAGTATCTGCAGGGTTGGTAAAAAGGATCAGAGATATATGCAGTGCCTGAAATTTCACAGGGTAATGAATAATTGACAGCCATTTATCATCAGTATGTTATTAATAAACTTGGGGGAAAAAACCTCCCAATAGTAAAGCTTCTTGAGGGAGTGATACCTTCAACAACAACAGATCACGCTTACATGTTGAAAGGGAAAAGCGGTGGAAAGATAGAGACTGAGAGCCCAAGAAAATTAGAAGAATAATTTAGAAAACAGTTATCCAGGCGGTTGGATGGGACAGAGTTTTAGACAGAGAGAAAGATGTCCCCTTCCTTGAAATGGAGGAATGGAGTGAGGCTAAACAGAAATGAAGACAGATTTGTAAAGGAGGGAGTGGCAAGCTAAGGAAGTTTACTGGAGAGAGCCACAGATTTATCTGTGAAGGAAGTGAGATCACTTGCTTTTCTTGGCTAGCAGGAGGAAGGGAGACACGCAGAGTAAGAGAGAGACTGACAATAGCCGTCTAGAGGCAGTAGAGCATAGGAACTCAGCATAAACTCTGAAACCAGGCTGCTGTCTGGGTTTGATTTCTGGTTCTGCCACTTACTATATGACCAAGGGCAAACTACTCCACTTCTCTGTGCTTCAGTTTCCATACCTGTCTAATGATGCTAATAATCTTACATACCTCATGGGATTATTATGAGGATTAAATGAATTAACATATGTAAAGAGTTTAGAACTAGGGAGGGTCATATAATTTTCTGTCCAAACTGGGACCTTTTGAAAGTCAAACAGGTGCTATACTGAGGCTGTGCCAGGAAAACGGGGGCAATCATCATCCTACCAACGGTAACTGGCCATATTTAACCAACACTGACGTAGCAGTCAGGCTTTTGCTAAAAGGCAAGTTCTGTGATGGCAGCTTTGTTTCCATCACTGCTATATACTTGGAACTCAGGACAATGCCTGGTACAGAGCAGGAGTTTTAAAGAATAAATGTGCTAAATATCTACTGGAGGAAATAGGAAATTGCTGATTAGAAGACTGCCATTGGCATTGGAAATCCTATGTAAGAAATTTAAATTTTAAATTTTATTAATCTGCTTACTGATTACTACAATTGTAGCCTGCAATATTCAATATCTGAGCCAACAGATTAGATATACTTCAAGGAGTTGGAAAAATAAAAGGCCATTTTAAAATGGGATTGTTCCCCATTTATTCTCCTTATCATATATAGGGAATCATAAAATTTTTCTTCCCCCTATTATACTGTCATAGAAACCACTGTACTTTTTGAGGCATGTCTTTTTCTTTTCTTTCTTTTTTTGAGAGGATGGGAAAGGGAGAGAGAGAGAGAAGCATCAATAGATGTGAGAGAGAAATACTGATTGGTTGCCTCCCACAAACATCTCACCTGGATCGAACCCACAACCTAGGTATGTGCCCTGACCAGGAATCAAACCTGCCATCGTATGGTGTACGGGATGAAGTTCCAACCAACTGAGCCACACCGGCCAGGGCTTGAGGTATGATGGTGGTGTGCTAACCTATCAGCTAGGCACTGTATTTGCCATATTTCATGGCCTCTAATCTCCTTAAAGAGGGGAGGAAAACAAATACAAAACCTTTCTATACACCCGGGTGCTGGTACTCGGAGTCACTCTAGTTTGCCACTTATACCAGGTACTGAGATATTAAGGCTCCAAGAAGCTATAGTTGAAATTAAGTTCAGACTTCTCTCCTAGATCCCATAGTAGCAATGCTTCTGTATTATTTGTGAACTTTAGTCTTTTATTCTGATAATATAAACTAGGATTCCTAAGAAACTTTTAGAAAATGATAAGAGTCACCGAGAGAAGATAAAAGTTCTTGCTTTTGTTTGCCCTAAAACACTTAAGCTAATACTAACGAGATAAGAACAAGTTAGCTAGCCAAAACCCATTTGGCTCAGTGGATAGAGCATGGCCTGTGGACTGAAAGGTCCCGGGTTTGATTCCGGTCAGGGACGTGTATCTTGGTTGTGGGCACATCGCCAGTGCGGGGTGTGTAGGAGGCAGCTGATTGATATTTCTCTCTCATGGATGTTTCTAACTATCCCTCTCTTTTCCTCTCTGTAAAAAAAAAAAAAAATCAATAAAATATATTTTAAAAAGAACAAGTGAGCTAACCAAACGACAATAAACTAAACTAAAAATAAGTATAAAATATATAATTTACATATATCTTAGTGATGCAGACACCTTTTTTTTTTCCTTTTTAGACTAAAGTAAGTTTTATTCAGGTAGAGAAAAAGAAAGAGGCCTGGTCTTGGGTGCTGCTATGAAGAAGCGAAATTTACACATTCACTAGAGAGTGAGTGAACCACAAACACCTCTTAAAAAAAAATGTAGTACTTCAGAAACAATGAGGTAGGGGTAATGCAGGTGAGAGACATTCCGAATTACTTCATCACCACTGTTTCAACACTTTCTATTTTAATAATAATTTCAAGCTCATTGGTAGAATTCACACTGACTAGTGTCAATGTACAAAAAACAGTTTACAACAAAGGGAAAGTTGCTTATTCTTTGAGGAAAGAAAATCAATCTAACATGGAGAGCACTTCGAATTTAAACTGGTGAAATCTGAGTAGAAGACTCAAGTTCACCTATGAGTGAAAGATGAGAAATGTAAGTATAACTTTCAGGTAACCACTCAACTCTAAACATCCAACTTAGAATTTTAGAATTATCTTCTGCCTTAAATACCTTTTACTATGGGTAGATATAAACCAACACAGAAATTAAGCAGGCTGATACTGGAGAAAATGACAGCAGGTAGTGAGTAGATCCATTACAATTTACTATGTCAGGAAACTTACACGGCAAGAGAAATACAGGCAATTTTAACATGAAAACACCAATGAAGAAACAATGGTTGTAAAAATAACACAGAAGTAATAATATAAACAAGCCCAGTTCACTCTCTCTAAATTTAAAAGCTACTCACAATAAAAGGTATTTGAAATAACTAACAATAAAGAACGCCATCTACCTATCGATAAACCTATCTCCAATAAACAGTTTTTTTAAAAAGAAAGAAATTGAAAAAGGATGAAGATCACAAGTTAGTGATATCCTCAGTAGGCTGACAGATCCTTACAGTTGATCTTTCATTTTACATATTGGTGTTAGCTAGAAAAGTTCTTCAAGTCTCCAAATGGAGAAATAAAATTTTAAATTGTTTATATCAGAGATTGGCAAACTTTTTTATGTGAAGGACCAGATACATATTTAAGGCTTTGCAGGCCATACATTCCATGCCATGACTACTTAACTTTGCCACTGTAGCACAAAAGCAGCCACAGACAATAGTAAACAAATGGACATGGCTTTGTTCCAATAAAACTTTATTCAACAAAACAAGTAATGTGTCACAGATGCCGACCTGATATAAATCACTGTAACCCCTGAAAAGTGAACATTAAGTCTTTTTGAAAAGATAGTTCATTATATTAAAATCTTAAACCTGTTTAGAATTATGTCCCTGAATCATTTTTCTTTTCCATTTTGTTTTCAAATGTGTTCATCTCCTATTATTTTAAACTATGACTCAAATCTCAGGTTCTTTCCAGCTCTAAAGTACTATGGTTCCCAAAATCCTAGTGACGTAAGAGCATGCAACTAAATAACATAAATAGAAATAATATTTGGAGGCAAAACAATTCTGTTGGGCATATAAGAGCAAAAAGGTTAAGCAGATGTCCGAAGGTAAGCCAAGTAAAGAAATGCTGTAAAGACACACGGAAGCATGATCTGGCATAGCTAGGAGGTGTTACAAAGCAACAGCAGCCACCAGTTCAGGCAGGAGGGGCAGAGTATGTCACTCTTTCTGAGTTAACAGAGATTTGCCATTCTAGTTTCCAACGCTCTTTCTGCTACAAACCGGAGACCATCAAGGTACTCAATTTGTAGAGAAGCATGGATTAGTCTGTCATTACCTACATTCAGAGATAACCATCATCACAGAGTAATAATATATTCACAGACAACCATGATATGGTGTGCCTTGTAATAAATGAAGAGACTTCTTTCCTTTTGTAGGAAACCTGGCTTCATTTTTAAACATGACAAGGGCCCTCAAGTCTTGTAGTTTGATGACATTTGAATTTCTGAACGTAAGTGTGTAATAAACAGATCTGGTCTTATAATTCTAAGATGCAGTGAGTATTTCCTAAAGGACAAAGCAGTGAAGGGAAAGAAACGCAGCTTTCTCCAGGATTTGAGACTGGCACTCTCTCTAATGACTGCTTCATTGAAAGTGCAGTTAAGTTTTCATTTGGGACACTACTATACACTATTTCCTGCATTTTCTTAAATGAGAGAGGAGGCCTTTAAAGGCTTTTTTTTGGGGGGGAGGGGAGAGAGAAAATAAGGATGGTAGCATAACATGAACCAAAAAGCAAAGGAGAGAAATTTGGAGGCAATTTAGCTCTCCTAGTTTGCCAAATTACTTTTAATCCAGGGGGAAATAATAACATAAATGTTTTTAATAGCAGAAATGAAAAATCCAGAGACATCTTAAATTCAATCTCTTCAAAACCAAATTCATCATGCCTCTCCTCACAATGAACGATTTCCCCACCCCTTGGTCATCCATGCCTGGAACTTGGGCCTTATCTTCTGTTTCTCTCATATATCCCTAAGTTAAATGAAGGATCAAGTTGGTCTCTTCCTCCCGGTGATTGTTAATGCTGTTCCTTCTGTCTGAAATGCCTTTCTTTTCTAAGTTTAACCGGAACTCATAGTTTTAAGTCAGCCTTAGGTGCTATTTCCTCCCAGAAACCTTCATCACAGCCTCTCACATTCCTCCATTGCTACATTAATATTACACAATTTGCTAACCATTTTTTGAAATCTGATTTCTCTCATTACAAGGTGAACTTGAAACCAGTGCATTTGTCATTCATTCATTTTTTTCATTCACTTACTCAAATATTTTGGAGCAATTACTATGGACCTACTATTCTAGGCTTTGAAGACTCAGCAGTGAACAAAACTTTAGATGAGGACCTCTGTCCTCAGAGTTATGTTTTAGTGAGGAAGAGATGAACTTATTAAGTAAAATGTATGGTATGACAAGCGGTGATATGCCCAATCAAAAGAAAAATAAACCTAGGAAGGGAAATAGTGTGTGTATACGGAGGAATATGTTATTAGGAATTTAAAATAGGTTCCTCACTGAGAATGGGGCTTTTGAACAAAGAATGGAAAAATACAGCAAGTGCAAAGGTTGAGGTGGAAGCATACCCGGTGTGCCCAAGGAATTGCAAGGAAACTAGTGTGGATGGAACAGAGGGGGCAAGAGTGAGAGTGGGAGGAAATAGGAAAAGGAACAGAGGGAATTCATGTACAGTGGCCTACAAGGCCCAAAAGGCTCTGATTAGGTCAGGAAACTACTGAAGGACCTAGGGCAGTGGAGCAACACAATCAGACCTCTGTCAAAGAAAGATCACTCAGGCTGATATCTTGAGAACAGATGGTAGGTGAGCAACAATGAAAACAGAGAAAACAGAACACCACTGCAATGACTCAGCGGAAAGGAGAGGCTGGCTGGGACCAGGGCAACAGTGGTGGAGACAGTGAGACAGAAACTGTTGATGGAATGGATACAGGGTATAGGAGAGAGAGAGAAAGGATAAGATCCAGAATTTTTGCCTAGAGCACAGGGACAGAGTTGCTGTATGTGAGATGGGGAAAAAGAGGGGAGAGTAGCCTGGGAGAGAAAGATAGACTTTTGGTTAGTGTGAGATATCTGTGAAATGTTTAATGATGATGATGATGATGATGATGATGATGATAACGATACCTAACACCCACTATGGCAAAGTTTTATACACTTTGCTTATACTCAGTCACAACCACAGATTACATTGTTGTAATCTTCACAACAAAGCCATAAGGTTGTTATTATCATCTTTTTTAAAAGTAGATTTTTATTGATTTCAGAAAGGAAGGGAAAAGGAGAGACAGAAATATCAATGCTGAAAACCACCAATCTGCCACTCCCTGCACGTCCCCTACTGGGGATCCAGCCTGCAACTTGGGCATGTGACCTGATCAGAATAGAACTGTGACCTCCTGGTTCATAGGTCAATGCTAAACCACTGAGCCATGCTGGTGAGCTATTATCTTTTTTTTCAAAGGTGGAAAAACTGAGATACAGAGAGTTAAGAACCTTTCCCAAGGTTACAAGCTAGTAAGTGTTGAACCAGGATTAAATGCAAACTATCTGGACCCTAAATTCTGTGCCCTTGATCCCTATGCTATACTGCTTCTAAGATATAAACCACTCTGGAGTTTAGGGCAGATGTCTGGAGATAAAAATTTCAAAATCACAGCACTAGAGACAACATTTAAACCCACGACACTATGAGATCATGAAGGAGAGGTAGAGTTAGAGAAGGGTTCCCAGAGGTAGGCAGCATTAATTACCTTATAATAGAGAAACATGTAAACTGACTGTACCTCCGCTACACCCACAGCCAATCAGAGTATGCAAATTAACTCGACAAAGATGGAGGTTAATTTGCATACACAGGCAGGGCAGGCAGGGCATGGCCCACTCCTGGGGCTCCGGGTCCATTGCCAGACACTGCCCACAAGGTACCAGTCCATCGGACCAGACAGGGGTGGGATGGGTAGCACCAGATGCCTCCCAAGGGTTCCGGGTCCATTACAGGACCCAGGAGGGGCAGTGGCCCCCGTAGCCACTCCTGCGGGGCCCTGGGAACATCACTGCCCCGGGAGGCGTGGCTGGGCCTGCCTCTCCATTTCCGTGGGGCCCTAGGAACGTCTCAGGCGTGGGGTTGCTGAGAACCTCTGGCCACAGATTCTCAGCTTCGAAGAGACCAAGGCCAGGACCTGCCTCATCTGAAGAGAGAGGTTCTGCAGTGGCTCCAAGACGCGGGTGGGCGAGGCCAGGGATCAAGGGGCATGGAAGGATGCTGGGCGGAGGGGCAAGGACCCACAGCCTTGAGGTGGGGGGTTCAGGGGCGGTGACACTTCCGTGGCGGGGTGCCGCACAGCAGGGTAACAGACTGGCCAGAGTGATTCAGACAAGCTCCCAGTGCTAACCGGCCTCAACCAGGCAGCCTTCACACTTCAGAGGCGGCGACTCCGGCTCCTGCCTTGACCCAAAAGCAAGCCCACGGCGCCCTGCCCCTCAGTGGTGAGTGTGAAGCCTTCCACCTGCTCTGGAGAAGAGGGGCGGGGGTGTCAGTGGAGAATGGGGGGAGAGGACGGGGAGAGGAAAGAATGTGAGCATCTGCAATGAAGAGGTGCTTGAGGAAGAGGCTCGGCAGAAGCCCAATGAGAAGGTTTGTTCTCTCTGCCCGGCAGCTGTCCTTTAGGAAGGAGAGAGCATGGCTCTGAGGGCTCCCTGTGTGCTGAGTCAAGTTCCACAGCCAACTGGAACTGCCTCAGTTTCCTGGTCTGTAAAAGCGTTAAGCCAGTCCCAGTGCCTTCACTGAGCTTCCATGTCCAACTGAGATACTATATAAGGAAAATGAGGGAAGAAGTGAGAAAGAAAAGGAAAGGCGAACAACACTAAAGAAACACTGGAAGGAACCTGTAAACCCATTGTCACTTAAACAGGGAATACAGTCAATAGTGCTATAATGACATATGATGCTAGGTGGGCCCTGGAAATATCGGGGAACACTTTGTAAAGTATATGATTGTCTAACCACTATTCCATAACTAATATAAAACCTGAAACCCATAGAAAATAATAATGAATGCAAAGAAATAAAAATTGGAGTGAAATTTTTATAAATTTCAAAGTTTAAATAAAGGCTGTAAAGGAAGAAAGGGGGGAATTAAAATCCTAATATACAAATAGACCAAATGGCCAAACAACTGGTCACTATGACATATGCTGACCACTAGGGGGCGTGGAACATGGTGGGCGTCGACTACTATGGGATGGTGGAGCAAGTGAGCAGGGGCGCCAGACCAAGGTGGGGCACCAGTCACTGTCATTGGGGTGAGCCTCTGGTGGTTACTGAAAATTCTTTGCTCTGGTGTGCCACAGTCCTGCCCGGTACTCACACCTGCTGCTGGCACCAGTCCCAATCACTCGGGGCCATCAGCGCATGGGAGCAGTGGTGGTGGGAGCGGGGCTGCCAGCAGACAGGGGACCTGGGGTCTCGGCAGGAGGGACTGGGTGGGGACATGGAGGATGAGCCGAGAGCTGCCCCTATGCCCACCGTAGCCTTGTGGCCCATAGTTCTTTTCAAGGTGCACAAATTCATGCACTGGGCCCCTAGTTCCTTATAATAAAAGGCTAATATGCAAATTGACCAAACGGTGAAACAACCTGCTACTATGATGCGCACTGACCACCAGGAGGCAGAAGCTCAACGCAGGAGCTCCCACAGGGGGAGCGCCGCTCAGCCAGAAGCCAGGCTCACGGCTGGCGAGCGCAGTGGTGGTGGCGGGAGCCTCTCCCGCCTCCGCAGCAGCACTAAGAACCCCTCCGGGACATCCCCCAAGGGTTCCTGGACTGCAAGAGGGCGCAGGCCGGGCTGAAGGACCCCTGAGTGCACAAGTCTTGTGCACTGGGCCTCTAGTAAAAAACAGACAAGAATATGATCCTTGAACTCCAAGGAACTGGAGTGTTTCAAGGCAGAGTGAGGAATGGGCTTGTCAAATGCTGCTCATAGGTTGGATGACAAGACCATTGGAAGAAGGAAGAATTGACTAGTGAGTTTAACAAAGGAAGGGAGAGCAGGAACTGAAAGCACTAAGAAGATACCTTAAAAAAAAAAAAGATGGTTTGTGTTTTATGCTAATGGATGATCCACTAGACCAGTGGTCGACAAACTTATTAGTCAACAGAGAGACAAACCGCAGCTTGCGAGCCAAATGTGGCTCGTGAGCCGCAGTTTGCCGACCACTGCACTAGACAAAGAAAACTGATTATGGAGGAATCAGAGGATAGCACTGTTAAAATGAGGAGGAACTGTAATGATCAGAACCTACTGGAGGAGCCGGCTCAGCCAGCAGCCAGTGCATCCCTGGTATAGGAGAGAAAAGAGCACACAGGCATGGAGGCAGGTAGGTGAGTAGATTTGGAAGTGCCACATGAGTTTTCTTCTGATTGAATCTATCTTTTCAGTGAAGTAGGAGGCAAGGTGATAGCTGAAAGAGAGAACAAAGTAAGAAATTCTGAAGATTTAGAAAAAAGAGAAGGAGGTGCCAAATAGTCACCTAAAAAAGAGTAAATGGACTAAAAAAATGCAGACTGTCTTGCTTATCTTTGTATCTGGATAGCCTAGCACAGTCCCTAGCATGTCTTGGACACCAACTGTGACTTGAAGCTTGAGAATCACTGGGTTTTCATAAATACAAATTTTAAAAAACTCCAAAGGTTATTGATTTTTTTTTAAATCTAGAAAAGGTCTGTGACCAGGGCATGTGACATATTAGTTGATTATGCCACAAGAAATAATGAAACCAAGGATGAATGGGAATCTTCTGATTACTCTTGGGACTTCTTGTTTTTCTTCAGGAATGTGTTATAATATATTTCAAAAAGAAAAATAAACCAAATCCCCAAAGATGCATGAATAAAACGCAAGGAAAATAAAATTTAAAGAAGAAAGGGCATGGGAATTTAAGAAACAGGAAGGAATGAAAGGAAAGAGGCAGCTGTTTAATACTTTTAAAGAAAAGGATCCAGAATGAAAATAAGCACTAAGCACAACCTGTCACAGAGAAGAAATTTGAGAAATCTAAAACAGAGTGAAGATGAGAGTATCCTGATTTAAGTGGGTCATAAGTACCATGAAATGAATTATTCTTGAGAATTAGGTGAAATCAATATAATCATGCATTATGTTTAAACCATGAATTCTCTAAAGCATAACCATTTCTATGATGGCATTTAATAACCATGAAAGCATAAAAACTCGAAAGGCATATTTGGCAGTACATTAACAGGATTTGCTACCAAAGATATAATACTATTTTGGGTGATTTTTATACAGTTTGACATGGTTACCCACTTCTTCCTTAATCAAAGTGACATAATAGCCTTGGGAGACGTTCACAAACTCTCCAGGGTTAGAAGCAGGTAATAAAATGAGAGAAGCTGGTTGAGTGGAAGGACAATAAGAAGTTGCAGGTATTGTGGCAAATAGACAATCAAACGGCATAGCTGCTAGCTTCTCAGCTCAAGCCACTGTTGTCACATAGAAAGCATGCCATTTTGCCAGACATTTTAATTCTTTTTTTTTTATTATTGAGTTCAGAGAAAGGGAGAGGGGGAGAGAGAGAGAAACATCAATGATGACAGAGAATCACTGACTGGCTGCCTCCTGCATGCCCCCTACTGGGGATCGAGCCCGCAACCTAGGCAGGTGCCCTTCACCAGAATTGATGCCAGGACCCTTCAGTTCACAGACTGACACTCTATCCTTTGAGCAAATCGAGCCAGGGCCAGACCTAATTCTTAAAACAGATATCCTACTTGGTACTTGCAAGCTTTCAATGTTTGAAATACTGGCAACCAATTCAAATTTATAAACCATGCACAGGCCATACAACGCATATTTATGGAAAGCATTCAGACACTTGACCTGTCTCGTGTCCTCTGCATTAAGCACTTCTTAATTAATTATAATTAAGGTATGTCTGAGGAAAGCAAAGGCCAATACCTTTGAATGCAAGAACCTTAACATGGGGTAGGTGAAAGCACTCTGCACCAGGCTTCAGAAAACCTTGGTTTCAAGGCAGGCACTGTTATTTACTACTAACTGGGTGACCTCTTTTGAATTAATTCACTCATTTGTAAAATGCAACTTTGTGAACTATACTGTCTAACTCACTGAGCTGTTGTGAGTAGCACATTGGAAAGTAGGTCAAAGCATATCATAAACTATACAGCTCTATATGAATACAAGTAAATGCCTGTATGATAACAGAAAACATGTATTGGTCTCAGCCTCTAGGTTCCTGACACAGAGCTTCTGAAACCCTTGTAAATTCTTAAGTGACTAAAGCATTATGAACATCTCTTGTTCTAACATCTGGTCTTTGACCCGTTCCTGACATAAGGATCCTAAAACTCTTATAAATTCTTAAGTAGTAAGAGCACTAGGAAAATCTTTTGTTCTAATGAGACGACTCTGGGTGGCCTCCTGGGTAAGTGCTGGTCACTAGTAAGAACAAGCCATGTGCCGAAACCGGTTTGGCTCAGTGGACAGAGCGTGGGCCTGGGGACTGGAAGGTCTGGGGTTTGATTTCGGTCAGGGGCATGTACCTAATGTTTCAGGCACATCCCCAGTCTGGTGTGTGCAGGAGGCAGCTGATTGATGTTTCTAGCTCTTTATCCCTCTCGCTTTCTCTCTGTAAAAAATCAATAAAAATATATTTAAAAAAAGAAAAAAGAACAAGCCATTATTAGAAGCTTGGAATTTTCAGCCTCACTCCCTATTCTTTAGAAAGGGAAGAGGAGCTGAAAAAGGAGTAACTGATCATGCATACGTGAGAAAGTTTCCATAAATCCCAACATTACGAGGTTCAGAGAGCTTCCAGGTTGGCAAACATATACACACCAGGAAGGTGACACACCTCAACTCCACAGGGACAGAAGCTCTTTAGCTTGGGACCCTCCCAGACCTCACCCTATGTATCTCTTCATCTGGCTGCTCATCTTTATCCTTTTTCAAATCCTTTGATAAACTGGTAAATGTGTTTTCCTGAGTTCTGTGATCTGCTCTGGCAAATGAATCACACCTGAGGAAGAGATCATGGGAACCTCCAATTTGTAGCCAAACTGGACAGAAATTGTGAGTAGCCTGGAGACCTACTACTTAAAATTGGCATCTGAAATAGAGTAGGAGTACCGATGTGGGACTAAGCCCCTAACGTGTGATCTGATATTATCTCCAGGCAATGTCAGAATTGGGTTAAACTGTAGGACACCCAGCTGGTGTTGCAGGGAATTGCTTAGTGGGGGGAAAATTTCCAAATATTTAATGACCAGAATTGAAGTGTTTTGTGTGAATAGTAAGCAAAACACAGAAGAAAAACTCACAGGAGGCAGATTGAACTAAGTTTTTCTAATACAATGGTTTTAAAAACAGACATAGATGGGAGATCTAAGCATTTTATATCATCATATTCAGTCAGCTCCTCATAAAAATAGGAATATAGATTGCTTAGCTCATAGGGCTCCTTAAATAGACAAAAATTATGAAATCCTTTTAAAATGTTAAGTGCCCTATGATTACTTGGTAATAGAGCACTGGCCTCATATGACCAAAAACACAAATGAAGCTGCCTGTAATACTTCCTAAAAAGTTGAGCATATTCCTGACTTCTCTAAAACAATGAGCAATTTAAAACAGCTCCTTTGGAAAAAATTATTTTTAGATTCTCAGTTTTTCTCCTTTCCCTTTTAGGATGTGTGTAAGTTTACAATGGGTTAGTTAACAATAGAGTCCAGTAACAGGCCAGGTTGTGGTTCCCTATGGCTAACGTTTCTGGACGCACGGCGCCCACCAGCAGGTCATGTAGGAACAGGGAGGTGACTGGGCAGGCAGGTCCAGGTAGCAACTTGGTAAAAAGAGGAAGCAGTTCTCCTGGCCATGACTTACAAATTCAGAATCAGGGCTAATAATTCTTACATCTACCTACTGTTACCCAAATGTTTGATGGAAACATTTCTTGGTAACTGTTGTTCTTGTTTTCCTGGGACCATTAAAGCATACATAATGTGAAGGCTAAGAGAGAGTGAAAATTCATGAGGAACTGTACTGGATAAAAATTCCCTATTACATGTCCTATGAATTCTTCATTTTCAGCTTTTATCAAACCACAATTGACCTAGCAAACTCAATAAACCAGATCTCTTTCACCAGCCTATTTCTTGTAAAACAGTGTGAAAGTGAGTTGAATGATGGCAACCTGAAAGATTTAAAAGGTTCCAGAGTAGTTTTACATTTAAAAGTACACATCTGATAAAATTATGAGATGCTTCCCCCTGCCTGTTTTCCAAACTTTCTGAATGACTTTGTAATTTTAAAAATTGTGTATTAGAATAAAATCAGCCTGTCATAAAAATAATTCTCCCTGCAATAACAAAACAAAAAAAATTCTGATAGTCACATTTGTTCATGGATGCCATTTTAGGATTATTTAGCATCTTTTAAGGAAATCCTATGGGAATCAAACTCACTAGCATGATTTAAATGTCTCCAAATAAATAATATGTTAGTTTGAACCACTAAAAAAGAGTCTTTAATGCTTTAAGTAATAAAAAAGTAAATTAACTAGAGATAAAGCCAAAAGTAATTACTACCTTTGAAGGAGAAAGAGAATAAAAGTTAAGTTCCCCAAGAAGCTCTTTATTTATTAGCATCTTTTAAGGCTAAATCTTTTAAAGTTCACTTGTAAAATAATAGGAAAACAGAGTGACAGTATAGCACAGTGATTAAGAGTATGGGCTCCAGAGTCAGATTATCCGGGTTCAAATCTTAGTTTTTACCACTGATTACCTCTGTGAATTTAGGTGGATTACTTAGGCTCTGTAGAACTTCACCTGAAATTTAACTTAGATTGAAAAAAATAGCATTGAGTGCAAAATTTGCGATGTATTTCATTTTCACTTGAATTTAATATTTTTCCCACTTCTCTGTCAATCTAGAACACTAAATAAAATCCACTTCTAAAAAATTCAATATGAATAGTTTTGCAATGTCAAATTAAATTTAACACCTGCTCTTAATAAAGAGACAATCCTTTTTTAACCTACTTTGTTTATTGGACTTTCCTAGGAATCATCAGATTTAGTATCGACACAGGTAATATCATAGATAGCAACTTTCCAATTCATTAATTTCCACATATAATCAAATCAATTGCTGTATTATAAAGATACCAAAGCTGCATTTTTTTTTTAAATATGTCAGTGCTATACTAGGGGTGTAACTCCTTATAATGCAAGCACAAATGTGGCATCAAACTTACTTTTCCAAAGAAGCCTTTGAAGAACTTCCTTTCCTGGAGGAACAGGGGGACAAGTCGAGCGCTATTATTGTATGGGCTTAATGTCCCAGGGTTTCACACCAATAAGCACATATGGAAATTGGGTAAAGGGCAAAGGAGGAGAAGGGGAGGGAGTGAGTTTTAAGGAGTTATCCATAGCAGAAGTGACATGAAAATGCAGGGAAACATACTACAGGGCCTAAGAATCCATGGAAAGAATGAGAAGAAATCAGAACCTGTATCCATGCAGAGCAATTAATTTTAGTCTCTATTTACTTCTAGAACAGAGATTATCCAAATTTGGTAGCAGAGAAAAATATCAGGACATACTGGTTTCATGAGATTTGCATTTTAAATTTCATAACAGTGAATAGTAAATAGAATAGTTCCATACACATTTTTTAATTGAAGAGTGGAAGTCATCAATTAAAAAACTTGTTTACATTCAAATGACCACATAATCATAAAGCAACACATACGATTAAATTATGGGTGTGCAGCAAGGGTCATTGTCAGACTTTTTCTTACTGAATTCAAGATATCAGTTGGAGAATCCTTACTTATGCAACAGGATGTGTGCTGATCAATTCCATAGCAATCTGTATGTGTGCTGATCAATTCCATAGCAATCATGGGAAAATAATAAATATGTTCTATTGCAAATACACAGAATAAATCTTCTATAAAGAACACAGGCTAATGATTTCACTGGAGCAGAGAAAACAAGCATATGAGAACAAAACCACATCTGTGGACCACAACTGAAATTTAAGAATTAGGGTTTTGTTTTCTAATTTTTAAATGTTACTGTTTTAGAAAAAGAACTTGCATTGACAGTTTTAACTATATAATCCTGAAACTATGTACAAGAGACAAACATAGCTGTTTATGGTCTCAGCACCAATTTTTAAGCATATATAAACTTTAAAACTGACCACCATTTAAAATCTGAATTTATGCAAAAGAAGATGGATTCGAATTCATCCAAGCTAGCTTAAGTTTCTTTACATTTTCTAGATTTTGTTGAGTTATATTTTAAGCCTTTACTTTTTATAATCAGTTTCTAATGATGAGCAAATATCTAGAAAAAGACAACTTTCTAAAATTTGACTCTCAGACAATTTATAGTCATTCAAACAGTTTGCTTGCTAAGTTTTGAAAATGATAAGCAGTATCAAATATTTCTATAAAATGTTTTGAACATAAGCTGGAAAAATAACGAAGTAATTGGAGTAGTTATCACAACAAGACTAACATTTTATCTCTGCTGCCAAGTTTGATGGCCTTAGTTTTGTTAGACTGTGCTCAACCATCAACTTTTAAGGATGCAGCCAAAGTTAACAGATTCATCATTCTTAAGGATAGTGAGGTAAGGGAAAGAGATCCATTAATATTTAATTTAGCTTCCAGAAAAGCATTTGTTAAACATGGAATCTGACTTCTTTTTAAAAAAGATCTCAGGTGTTAATGAAAAATGTTGACGTGCAAAATGCATAAAAAGATAGTTATAAGAGAATATGTTTTTTTAAACAATTAAGTTATGATTCTTTTACCTGCTAAAACAAAAAAATATATTAGGAAAAAATATATCAAATAGTAAATAAAAAAAACCAACATATTAGAAACTGATAGTAATGAAACTAGTCTAAAATCAAGACAGAGGGAGACACATTTACAGAGACAATGGGAAGAAAAGACCTTTTTAAAGGAAGGGCACTTTGGATCAATGTCAAGCAAGATAATGAAAGGCCTGAGAGATTTTTTTACAGAATAAATTGACAAATTACATTACTCCTCATCTAGCACTATGACATAAAGACACTGAAAATGAACATTAGATTATCCATAGACAGATCCCAATACAATCTAAGTCCCTACGTGGTTAAATTTGTGAAATTATGTCACAAAGTAAACGAGTTAAAAATAGCTATTAACTAACTTTATGTACACGAAGTAAAAAACAAAACATGTTTAGGCTCTGAGAAGCATATGTTTAAAATACTACTTTATTTTAGTATCTCTTCATTTGAAAATGTTAAGTTTGCAGGTAACTCCTAATTGAAGTTAAAATAATTCTAAATGTTAAAGGGCTACTTCAAGAAAAAAGAAAACTATACTTGCAAACTATCCTGCTTCCTCAATTTCCCATAAACTTAAAAAGCACTGGAATGTTAGATTTTTATTTTAAAAATCATTTAGGTGATAAGTTTAAGATGACTGTTTTGCTACTTAACCGGTACACCTAAGCTATATAATTCTTCAAATTTTAAAGTTCTGACATTCAAACTAGTTCCATAGATATGCTATTTTTCTTTAATCTTTAGGTTGTACATTCCTATATTTGCTTGCATTTATTTGAAACTGTAAGAGGAAGCTTTATGATCTATAAAAATAGAAACACCTCAAGAGACATAGCTTTTGGCATAATGTAAGCATTTGGAATATTTGATTATAGATGTTTGTTAGGATCAACGTTAGGGAGAGAGGCAACTAGAATTTCTGCATAGCAAAAATATGAAAAGAAGACAAAGTCATAAATTTTTGTGATTAATATGATCTAAGAAGAACAACAAACTGAAGACTGAACTTTCTGCAAACTTCTCAGTACAGTGTTTATACAAGGGGGTAGTGTGAATACAATAAATAGGAAATTGACATCCGTTACCTAAAACTTTAATCTTATTTTCTAAAATTACATGTTTTCCTATGTAAAATTAAAAACAGCATTTGCTACAAGTCTCCTGGATAGGGTTGGTCTGAAAATTTTCAAAGAATTTCTTGAATGAAAAGTTCAGAAATGGTCCAGCCAGTGTGGCTAAGTGGTTGAACACTGACCTATGAACCAGGAGGTCATGGTTCAATTCCAGGTCAGGGCACATGCCTGGGTTGTAGGCTTAATCCCCAGTAGGGGGTGTGTAGGAGGCAGCCAATCAATGATTCTCTCTTATCACTGATGTTTCTATCTCTCTCCTTCACTCCCGTCCTCTCTCTAAAAATCAATTAAAAAATCTTAAAAATAAATACCACAGGGAAATAAGGATCTTTTAGAGTTATGTAAAAAGATTTAAAAACATGAAATGTAATTATGGTTATGGTGATTATTATGAGATTCAATTTGACCACATACTGAGGACTAAATTGTTTTCTGTATATTCATTCCAGAAATATTTTTTGAATGGCTACTGTGTGCCAGACACTGTTTTTAAGTATAGGTATAATTTTTTTGTGACAAATTTGGTTCCTATTTCTAGTGAAAATAAAAACTCACTAAATTTTATAATCTAAATAGTCCTGCACTCAAATAACCATGCTTATAGTAAGTATATAATCTTTTTGGTTAAGAAAATAAAAAGGTAAAATAAAACAAAAACATTCACTCAGTCCAAAAATTAGTTTTAAAACTCGATGGTAAATAGTGGCTATCTCTGGGATTGCAAGAGATTTTATGTACTGTTTTCATTGATTTGTGTTTTAAATAATGAAATTTACTACCTATATAATAAACATGTTTCTATTTTAAAATAGGGTTGTTTTTTTCTCTTTTTTTCCATCACTATCTATTCCTCCATACCCTCCTCCATCTCCACTCAACTAACTCCCCCTTCCCCCTGCAATTACCACCTGTTGTCTGAGTCCATGAGTTCTTTTTTTGTTGTTGTTTTTTTTCAGTTTTACTCAATCCCTCCACCCTCCCAGTCCACCTTTATTCCCCAAGCAGCCTGCTCTCCATCTCTGAATCTGCCCTTATTTTGCTTGTTAGTTCAGTTTGCTCCTTAGATTCCACCTCTGGGTGAAATCATATGGTACTTCTCTTTCTCTGACTGGCTTTCAAAAAAACCTAGACAGTTAAGAGGGTTAACTACTCACTAAACAACTAAATACCATTTCTTAATACCTTCTGATCAAACTTAAACCATCCTTAGATTTTCCTCATTTAGAAAGTGAACCTGAAGCTATACTCTGAGTTAAAAGACTTTCTAAAGGTTCATTCCACAGTGACCTTCTAACTTTAAGCTATAGAAGTTATGAGAGAGGGGGTTGGAAGAACCAATGGGAGGAGGGGGAAGGAAAGGGAGACATGTAATACTTTCAACAATAAAGAATTATTTTAAAAACAAAGTTCTAAGATTTTAATAACTACGTATAGTTTGTTTCAGGTCCATCTAGTCTGTTGTTTTCAGTCAGTAGTTTATGATGTTTAAAATGTTCTTTAGCTGTAGCTGGTTTGGCTCAGTGGATAGAACACCGGCCTTTGGACTGAAGAGCCCTGGGCTCGATTCTGATCAAGGGCATGTTACTCGGTTGCAGGCTCCTCCCTGGCTCTGGGCCCTGCTCAGGGCATGTGCAGAAGGCAACCAATCGATGTGTTTCTCTCACGATATTTCTCTGTCTTTCCGTCTCTCTTCCATTCTCTCTAATATCAATGGCAAAATAACCTCGGGTGAGGATTTAAAAAAAATAATAAAAAATAATTCCTTAAATGACTGTACGACAAATCATTACATTACTTGTTAAACTGTTCTTAGCTAAACTTTTATTTTTTTAGTGAACTTAAAATTATTTTGTTAAAGAGATTGAATTTATATTTCTTGAAAAATTACATTTTATGAAGCTGTATTTAACTGGGAAATATATATTCAGGTGGAAATAACAAGTCTATAAATTATAGTTTCATGTACCATAACACATGGATATAAGTCTCTTTAATATCATGGTAATAGGAGAGCACAGAAAGACTAGGAAGGGCTTCAATCCAATATTTAAGAATTTAAATGACCAAAATCTAAATCTAAGGTAAAGGATATATAAACATACCCTTAGCCTCCTGCATGTGTCTGTGGTAATCTAAGGTAAAGGTATGTGTATAGTATATATTGTATCTCCATTGATTTTTTTATTTTAATTCTTTGCGTAGTACAATCAGTTATTTTCCTCTTCCTTTCCCTTCTACAACAGATTCAGGAATTTTTTCCAAGATATAATTCATTTCTCTGACTGGTTGCTCCCTTGATTTTATGTCTTTTATATTGAGGAATTATAGAAAAGAGGTCCTATAGAATATATCAAGAAGCAGAAAAGTTTTGATTACGTATTAAGTAAACTGAGAAAAAGCACTCATTAGTAGCCAAACTCAAGGCAGCCCACTATACCAATAAATCCAAAGCAACAAGTATTTAATGCAATATGGGGAAGGCAAGCAGAAGTAATGCTTAAAGCTTTCAGAGCAAGGGGTGGAGAAGGCCAAACACTGAAGAGAAGGAGGTTGGGAAGAGGGCTGTCAGAGTTTATGAAACATTCTTCAAATCTATCCAAAATATGAAATAACACTTTCATCTGAACCTTTATGAACTCTGAACCCATTTTCTCTTTTTATTAAATATACAGGCATGTGCCTAGGATGTGTCCTATGGCATAACAGGAGAGGAAACATTATTTATCAAATATGCTGAAGTTTGTGCAAGAGGCAGGGTGACAGATTATGTCTGAGGGGTGTACAAAAGGAAATTGGGAGTAGCAGTCCAATTAATAAGACCTCCCAACAGAAATATCCCCATCTTCTATTTTTTCCTAAAAAGCCGTTTCTAATAGTAAATTTAAAATCAATAATTTATAACCCAGTTATCTCAGTTAGGTTAAGACACTAACTGTAACAATTTTATCCTGGGTTTAGAATATTATTTATCTGTTAGATTTCACACTACTTGTTTAATATGGTTCTGAACTAAAAGAGCCTTTTGAATACTGTCTGGCCTAAACTGAAGAAGCTGACCTTTATAATTTATACCTTTGGATGGACAGCATGAGATACTCTTTATTAGGAAACTCTTATCTTTTTGCCATAAGATTAAAAACTGGATTGTGGGTCACTAAAATTTATGAGTAAAATCTTTTAAGAGAATATTTACAGCATATAAACCAATAGTGGCAACCATCAAATACATACAGCTTTCAATCTTTTTACAGCATCTTCACAGATGTGCATTCCTCTTGATTCATCAACTTCTACATGGCCAAGGTACTGTAAATAGAAGAAATAAGTTAGGGCTTTTGCTATGTTTATTGAGTAGTTTCCCACCCCTTCAATTCAAATGTATTAAAAGAAACTAGAAACTCTCATTCTGGGAAGCATTTTTCTCTGCAGCATTTGTGATCTTACTTCTGGCATGCAGTCCGTTTGCTTCAAATAAACTTAAAAAAAATTATCTACATGTTCGAATAGTCTCTACATTGACATAGTAAATATGCATTATATATAGTTGTAAGAAGAAAAAATATATTCTCTTTAAGGTAAATCTGAATCATTTAAAATCCCCAAAAATATACCATCAAGTGCTGCATAGTGACTTTCAGTCAAAGACAAACCGCACGTACAACAGTGCTCCAATAACATTAAAATGGGGCTGAGGAATTCCTATTGCCAAGCGACATCTAGCTGTCTTAACATCCTAAAGCGACACATCACACAGATTCCACTGTGTTCTATCTGCCTACAGCATTCAGGGCAGGAATAGACTGTATGGGTTCGCAGCCTAGCAGCTGTAGGGGAACACATTTTTGTCACCCCAGAATATCTCTCTGGCATAAGGACTATTTTAGGCTGGCAATTTTAAGAAACAGCATACAATGGAGAAACTCTGAAATCCAAGTAGAAGTTATTCTTTGTAGGAGACCTTTACCTTTGTAAGGGAACTCTTCATTTCAAAGGATGTTTCCCTGCTATCCCAGGACGAGAAGAATAAACTTATCTCTAGAAACTTTTATTAATTCTGAAGACAAAGATTTAAATCTGCTAATAAACTTACTCATTTATAGTGTTTTTTCCTCCCTTAACTGACCACCCCCCCACCTGCAACATCTTCATTTGTCTTCAGCAAAGATGGTATTTAAGTAGTGCTAGCTTCCGTCATTTTGGCTCAGTAAGAGAAAGCATGAGCTTTAAGACAGATTCCACATTTAGTCATCTTTATCTCTTTTTTACTATTAAATTAGAAAAAAAATTAATATTACAGGCTGTTAAAAATGTAAAGTGTTTGTGAGGCACGATAGTAAAAAGCTAGGACAATTCTTTGGCAGGTGGAATGGAGAAAGCAAGACGATGGCTAAACCAACTGGCTGAGCAATTTACAGGAGATACCGAAAGTCACAGGGTGGAAGGCCCCCGGTGCCAAGCCACAGGCAAAACTGGTGCTGGATCTTTCCCCCAAGTGGCCTTTTCTTCCATAGCTGTCATTCAGTTCAAACCCTCCTGACCTTTCCTCCCCAGCCTCAGTTGTATTTCAGCTCCAGGCCGAGAAAAGCAGCAAAACCCAGGCAAGTGACACTAGGACAAGTAAAGACGCCCTGCCTGGGCACTGACCAATCAGTGGAGACCACATCCCTAAAAGGGTACACCTGGAAAGTGATGAATATTCTATTGAGACCTCCCCTAAGACCACCCTAACTCCCAGCCTTTAAAACCCTCAAGACAAAGGTCCCAGGACACTCTCCTTAGACCACGCCTTTTCCTTTCTCCTCTTCTTCCCCATTAGGCATTCATCTCCTGGAGCTGTCCTAGCTAATCCTCTGACCCTGTTTCCAAGGCCCCTTTCTGCTGACGCTCCAGTGAGCGACAGCAGCCCCACCTGGGCGAACAGTTTTCCCATTAGAATCAAAGTAGCCCCGCCTAGTTTTCTATCCTAAGCGCTTCCTTGTTTCACTGTCCTCAGCTTTAATAAATGTACTTTCAAAACCACCTGGATTTGTGTTGTGAAATCTTTCCTGTACAAAGTTGAGAATCCACACACAACCAGTCTGCCCGAGGCAACCCGCTCTGGGCTCCAGCCCTGCCCAGTAAGATTTGGTGGTTCTGTCAACTCGTTCTAGATGCTTAGATTGAACTCACAATCAGAAATAATACTTTGTCACTGAAGACTATTGTTTCATCAGTCAGATGCTATAGTAACAGGCATATTACACTCAAATTGTGGAAAGCTGTATTTTTGTTTGTTTATAAGTTAATGATGAATGAACTTTTAAATTAACTCTAGTTAAATTCAGCTTTAGAAAGTATTTCTTCATGTTCAGTTGACATGTTTTTTTTTCAAAGCCCAATAATATATTCTTTTTTTAAAATTTAA
Source organism: Lasiurus borealis (assembly GCA_004026805.1). Lineage (NCBI taxonomy): Eukaryota > Metazoa > Chordata > Mammalia > Chiroptera > Vespertilionidae > Lasiurus > Lasiurus borealis. The sequence goes on along the minus strand of PVJN01007835.1, from coordinate 39,581 downwards.
TAAATTTTTACTGTTCAGATTATTACAATTGTTCCTCTTTTTTCCCCCATAGCTCCCCTCCACCAGGCTTGCTGGAGGCAGTCAATGATTCTCTCCTATCATTGGTGTTTCTCTCTCTCTTTCTCCCTCCCTCCCTCTCTGAAACCAATAAAAATATATAAAAAAAATATAAAAACCATCAATGTAAAAGAATCACTGATTGTACAACCTGCTGGGGATTGAGCCCACAGCCCAGGCATGTGCCTATCAGCTTCCAAATCCCTTCTTCATTTCTGGTAACTGGAGAGATCGGTATTATTGAATGCCTGCTGTGCTTTAAGAGGAAAAGTTACTTTGGAAATGTATTCAGTATTTCTAGATATTTATATTGGTAGTATTTCTATGTTAGATTACTCTACATTCTGCCAGAATCAGAAGACCCATAATGTTTTCTAACTAAACTAAGTGGTTTTTCTATCTATTGATTTTAGTATATCTTATAAGTAGCAATTATATCCTTTGAAACATTTTTTGGTTGATTCTCGGGTTTTTCATATAGACATCATCTGCAGAAACAAATGCAACAAAAAATGTATTGATTTCCCACATTTACAGTTTTTATTTATTTTCTTATGAAAATATTATTGCCAATTCTAAATGTGTTGAATAAAGCAACCTCTTCTTCCTCCTAAATTCAATGTAAATGTTTCATCATTCTGTATGACTCTGGGAGAGTTTTTCAATCACTTAAAGTATCCTATCCTATATAATCCTATCTAATAAAAGAGTAATATGCAAATCAATGGTACCTCCACTACACCCACAAGCCACGCCCACCAGCCAATCAGAGCAGGTATGCAAATTAACCCAACCAAGATGGCTGATGTCACAGAGAGAGCAGGAAGGAAGCTTGGGTTGCCCTGGCAATGGAGGAAGCCAAGCTTTTTGCACATCCTGACCTGTGCTTAAGGCAACAAAGTTTCAATGGCTGTGGGAGCAGAAGGCTTGGCTCTGCTCCAAGCTACAAAGTTTCAAATGTAGAAGATAAATAAATCCCAGATACCAGGGCCTCCACTTGAGTTGCTGGGGGGAGGGGGAGGTGGCCGGCCTGCAAACCACCACAGGCCCCTTGGCCAGGTCACCCCATATCCCAAGGGAACACCCATCCTGATCCAGGACACCCTTCAGGGCAAACCAGCTGGCCCCCACCTGTGCACCAGACCTCTATCCTATCTAATAAAAGAGTAATATGCAGAATGAACATCACTCCCAACACACAAGATGGCTGCCCCCATGTGGTCAAAAGATCCTGCCTCCATGTGGACACAAGATGGCCAGCAGGGGAAGGCAGTTGGCAGGGACCAGGCCTGCAAGGGAGGGCAGTTGGGGATGATCAAGCCTGCAGGGGAGGACAGTTAGGGGTGACCAGGCCGGCAGAGGAGGGAAGTTGGGGGTGACTGGGCCTGCAGGGAAGGGCAGTTGAGGGGAACCCAGGCTCACAGGGGAGGGCAGTTAGGGGCAAACAGGCTGGCAGGGGAGTAGTTAAGCATCAATCAGACTGGCAGGGGAATGATTAGGAGGCAATCAGGCTGGCAAGCAGAAGCAGTTATGGGCAATCAGGAAGGCAGGCAGGTGAGCAATTGAGAGCCAGCAGTCCTGGATCGGGAATAAACAGGCAGTCGGACATCCCTCAAGGGGTTTCAGATTGGAGATGAAGCAGGATGGGCTAAAGACCCCCCACCTATGTATGAATTTTGTGCAATGGGCCTCTAGTCCTATATGATAAAAGGGTAATGTGCAAATTGACCCTAACAACAGTCTCTATGACATGCACTGACCACCAGGGGGAAGATGCTCAATGCAGGAGCTGCCCCCTGGTGGTCAGTGCACTTCCACGGGGGGAGCGCTGCTCAGTCAGAAGACAGCTCATGGCTGGCCAGCACAGCAACAACAGGATCCGTGGCAGCACTAAGGATGTCCCTTCGGGGAGCAGGCCTAAGCCATTAGTCAGACATCCCCCAAGGGCTCCTGAGCTGCCAGAGGATGTTTCATTGCCAGCTTAGGCCTGATCTCCTCGGGAGTGGGCCTAAGCTGGCAAGTGGACATCCCCCAAGTTTCTGGACTGTGAGAAGGTACAGGCTGAGTTGAGGGAAACGCCCCCTCCCAAATTTTCATGCACTGGGCTTCTAGTATAGCTCTAGTATATTATGCTATTCCTATTTTGCTAAGATGATTTACTGGGACTGAATAATAAATATATTAACTTATTTTTATTGATATGTAGTTCACATTACATAAAATTAAGCATTTTAAAGTGAGTAATTCAGTGTCATTTAGTACATTCACAGTGTTGTGCAATCACCACCTATATCTAATCCCAAAATGTTCTTTTGCACCAAAAGGAAAACCTGAGCCATTGTGCATTTGCTTACCACTGTCCCTAGCAGCAAATAACTTGTGTCTGTCTTTATGCATTTACCTATTCTGAATATTTCATGTAAATGGAATCATACAAAATGTGACTTTTTGTATACTGGCATATTTCACTTAGTATACTGTTTTTGAGGTTCACCACATTTTCGTATGTATAAGCATTTGACTACTTTTTATAGCTGAGTAACATTCCTTTGTAGTTTGATTATCCATTCTTCCATTGAGGGACATTTGGGCTGTTTCCATTTTTTGGCTATTGTGAATAGTGGTACTATAAACATAGTGTGCCGTTATTTATTTGAGTGTGTTTTTGATTCTTTGGGATATATACCTTTCAGTGGAATTACTTAGTCATCTGGTAATTCTGAGTTCTAGTTTCTTCACATCCTTGTCAATATATTATTTTCTGTTTTTATTTTTTAAATATAGCCATCCAACTAGGTATGATGTGTTATTTCACTGTGGTATTGATATGCCATTTCCCTGACAACTAATGATGTTATGTTGTTGGCCATTTGTATACCTTCTTCGGAAAAATTTCTATTCAAGTCCCTTGCCTATTTTAAAATCAGGTTCTTTTACATATTCTGGATAGTAGACTCTTATCTGATTTCTAAATATTTTTCCCCATTCTGTAGTTGTCTGTTCACTCCTATGAAAACATACTTTGATGCACAAAAGTTTTTAATTTTAATGAAGTCCAGTTTATTTTTTCTTTTGATGCTCAGGCTGTTAGTGTCATATCAAAGAATATATTGTCAGATTCAAGGTCATAAAAATTTACCCCTGTTTTCTTCTAAGAGATTTATGGCAATTTTTACGTTAATGATTCATTTTGAGTTAATTTTTTAAAATATATATTTTATTGATTTTTTTTTTTTTTTTTTTTTACAGATAGACAGTTAGAAACACTGATGAGAGAGAGAGACACTGATCAGCTGCCTCCTGCACACCCCCTACTGGGGATGTGCCCACAACCAAGGTACGTGCCCCTGACCGGAATCGAACCTGGGACCTTTCAGTCCACAGGCTGACACTCTATTCACTGAGCCAAACCAGTTTTGGCTGAGTTAATTTTTCTAGGGTGTGAGGCAAGGGGTCTAAATTCTTATTTTTCCCATGTGAAAATCCATTTTTCTCTTCCAGTTTGTTGAAGAGACTATTCTTTCCCATTGAATGCCCTTGGTACTCTTTTAAAAAAACAATTGGCCATAGATGTATAGGATTACTTGTGTACTTTTAATTCTATTTCATTGTTCTATATACATCATTCTTACGCCAGAATTACAATGTTTTGATTACTATAGCTTTATACCAAGCTTTGCAATGAAGAAGTGTGAGTTTTTTAACTCTGCTTACATTGCAATTTTCTTCTTAGACCCATCAATGATGAACTATATCAAATTTCTTAATATTGAATCATTTGTGGATTTTTGAGTTAAACCCTACTATGGCTTAACTGTCTTTATATCTCATTTGTTCTATTTTCTGCCTATTTTTTCATGTATATTCATAAATGGAGTTGGTCTATGGTTTTCTGTTTGTTTTTATGCTACCTTTGTTAGGTGGTAGTATCAGAATGCTGTTAATACCATAAAAAATATCCGAAAACTATGTTAGTAGGTTTGGCTTAGTGAGTAGAGCATTGGCCTGGGGACTAAAGAGTCCCAGGTTCCATTCTGGCAGGGGCACAGGCCCAGGTTGTAGGCTCGATCTTCAGGGTGGGGCATGCAGGAGGCAGTCAATCAATGATTCTCTCTCATCATTGATGTTTCTACCTCTCTCTCCCTCTCGCTTCTTCTCTAAAATCAATTTTAAAAAAAGAACAGTTATTCTCTTTAAAAAAATAAATCTGAAAACCACCCTTTTTTCTTCCTTCTATGTGCTCTGGTATGAATAGCATAAGAGTTCATCTTTAAGATTCTGAAAGAAGTGACCTGTGAAACCATCTATACTCAGTCTTTTGGGGGGAGATAGTTGTGGAGTTTTAAAAACTTTCTGTACTTCATGGTTGGGATTTACTCATTTTTTCTTCTTCTACTTTAGCTAATTCTAGCAATGTATATTTTCCTAGGACATTCTTACTTATTTTAAAATTTATCAGCATAAACTATTTGTATCTAACCACTTTCTTATCTGTAGTATTGCCTATCTGTGTTTTCTTTATTTCCCCACTCCATTCAAGCTGAGCACAGAGGCTTTGCAGGTCTTCTCCCATAAGTGTGTCTCTAGCACAGAAGTTCTCCCAGCGTAAACAAAGCTGATTCTCACAGCCAATGGGCCTGGAGGTCAATCCCCCCAGTGATACCAACAACAATCAAGTCTTAACTACAACAGGCTGTACACACAGTCCACAAAGGGGTGCACCAAGAGAGTCTACCTCAGGTAACTGGGGAGGTTGAGCCACTGGGCCCTATAGGACAACTAGCACACAAAGCTACTCTACCAACTCAGGGAAGCAGCAAAAATGCAGAGAAAACGAAACAGATCACAAATGAAAGAAAAGGAGGAAAACAAATGACTGGATATAGAGTTCAAAACCACAGTTATAAGGTTTTTCAAGAATTTCCTAGAAAAGGCTGATAAATTTAGTGAGACTCTTGAGGAGATGAAAAAGAACCAACAAGAAATTAAACATACACTGACTGAAATAAAAAATAGTTACAGAGACCTAATTGGAAAAGCAAAAAGAAAAAAAAAGAATCCAAAAATGTGAAGATAGTGTCAGGAGCCTCTGGGGCAACTTCAAGCATACCAACATCAGAATTATGGGGGTGCCAGAAGAAGAGAGAGAGCAAGATACTGAAAACCTATTTGAAGAAATAATTATTGAAAACTTCCCCCACCTGGTGAAAGAAATAGACTTACAAGTCCAGGAAGCGCACAGAACCCCATATAAAAGGAATCCGAAGAGAACACACCAAGACACATCATAATTAAAATGTCATGAGCAAAAGACAAAGAGAGAATATTAAAAGCAGCAAAAGAAAACCTACAAGGGAGCACCCATATGACTGTCAGCTAATTTCTCAACAGAAACTATGCAGGCCAGGTAGGAGTGGCAAGAAATATTCAACGTGATGAATAGCAAGAACCTACAACCAAGACTGCTCTACCCAGCAAAGCTATCATTCAGAATTGAAGGGCAGATAAAGAGCTTCACAGATAAGAAAAATCTTAAAGGAGTTCATCATCACCAAACCAGTATTATATAAAATGCTGAAAGGTACTCTTTAAGAAAAGGAAGAAGAAAAAGGTAAAGATAAAAATTATGAACAACGTATACATATCTATCAATAAGTGAATCTAAAAATCAAGCGAATAAAAAAATCTGATGAACAGAATAAACTGGTGAATATAATAGAATCAGGGTCATAGAAAGGGAGTGGACTGACAATTCTCAGGGGGAAAGTGGTTTGGGAGGTGTGGGAAGATACTGGGCAAAAATCATACACCTATGGATGAGGACGAGAGAAGGGGGTAAGGGCAAAGGGTGGGGTGGAACGGGTGGAGGGGAGCTATAGGGAAAAAAGAGGAACAATTGTAATAATCTGAATAAAGATTTATTAAATTAAAAAATAAAATGAAAAGCATCTCTCTGTTTGTGATCATATATTATTAATACAAATAATTCATTAAAGTCTCCACACAAGGAGACCGTACACTCCACAAGAGCAAAAACTATGTATTTTTTCCTTTCTTAGAATGTCTGGCAAATAATACTGTTCAAAGAACTTTAATGAATACATGAACATAGATCTACCTTATTCTTTTTTTAATAGCAGCAAAGAATTCCACTTAACAGGTGCTATTATTTCTTTTCCAATCCTAGAATGATGGATATCTGTTTCAGATTTGTGTTATTACAATGTCAGGATGACTGAACACTTATACCAGTATATCTGAAATATAATTCCTTTTTTGTTTAGATTCATAAAGTGTTAGGGTTTATTATTTAGAGTAAGTGCCCAATGAATGCTTGCTACTCATAGGGAACTGTGAGGTTTGGGGAAATTATCAGAGCCAGGCTTTCAAGGGCTTACCCTCTACCATTTCAACTGTTAAATTCTTAAATGTAAAATAAACTGCTTTCAAATGAAAAGTGCATTTAAAAGTTTTAACTGATATTTATAAATTGTCCTCCTAAGGTTGTATTTTATACTCTGAGTAAACAAGAGTATGTAAGAATGCTCATTTCTACAGTTTAATATTCAACTTTTATAATCAAAATGTGCCAACTTCTTGGGGGGGGTAGTAGAGTGTTAATTTTTATGTTTATGTTAGAGAGGTGTGTGTTTTTTCTTTTCATGTTATACTAACCATTAAAATATTTATTATTCCTATAAAAGAAATTTCAGAAAATAAGTAAAAAATGCTAGGTGATTAGGAAAAAACTGTTATTGACACTGTGAAAAAATTGCCCTGGCTAATGTTACTCAATGATTAGAGCAGCGCCCCACGTACTGAAAGGTCTCAGGTTCAATTCCCAGTCAAGGACATGTGCCTGGGAGTTTGATCCCTAACCCAGTGGGGTCGAGTGGAGGAGGCAACCAATCGATGTGTATCTTTCATATCTTCCTTTCTCTTCCTTTCCCTCTTTCTCTCCCCCTTCGTCTCTCCCTTCCACACTCTCTAAAAATCAAAGGAAAAAAATATCTTTCGGTGAGGATTACACACACACACACACATATACACATACCAAAAAATGCACACAAAAAAACCCCTCAAAACCATGTATTTAACCGATAGATTCTACAAATCACTTTTTCTGTCATACAGATTTTTTTTGCCACTGAGGGAGTAAAAAGGAGGAGAAAAATCATAGCAAGAATACTCACCTAAAAGTAAATTTAAAATAGAGAAAAAAATTACATTTTATATTAAACTAAATTTTTCCTCAAGATATTAACATTTTGGACTAGTTCCTTCTATTTTATGCCCCCACACTATTATATCTCGCAGTGTAATTATCAATCGCCTCTTTACATTAACAGCACAGCATGTACATTTCTTCCATGTCCTTAATATGACCTTTCTTCTCCAGAGTATGAAGGAGTAGTAAGAAAAGCACCTGTATGGCACCCCCTTCTCTGGATCTTCACTGTGTTCTTAACCTTTGAGCTTCCATTTCATGTTCTGACAAATGAAGGCATTAGTTCAGACAACCTCTGTATGATTAAGAATTATAAGATTAAAGAGAAAATCCCTTTTGATTATCTCTTCTGACTAAAATTTTTCTAGAACACACCAGGCCTGTCTCAAGAAGGCAGACTCTTCCTACTTCTGCCCTGCCACTTACTGAGTATACACTACTGAAATTAATTTGTCTATTGATTATTTGAGATTTTTAGATATTTTAGGATTAGTATTCTCATCAGAAGTAATCTTATTTGTGGTTATTACAGATTTATGCCAGATTACATATCTTCTTACATATTTAAATTTTGAATTAATATATGAACAAAAAACTATTTTCCCAAATTAATAATTTTGGATTAGGGAGCCAATGAATAAATGTAATTAATGATTATCCCTTTACAGAGCAAATTCTAAAATCTAAAACACAATTATCTTCAGTTTTCTGTTAAGTATTATTGCTCATTCTTTCCATGAAGGATTTAAGCACTTCCACCAGCCGAAAAGAGATCTCAATGTGAGAAAATTGTGACAAAGCTACATAAAGAAACAGCCTATCTATAATAATCTACAATAATAAAAGTGTAATATGCAAATCGATCGAATGACCAAACAGCAGAATGACAGTCCAGACGACCATGCTATGACACGCACTGGCACCAGGCCAGCCAATTTAGGTGCGATACAATTGGTCAGGGGCCCCACCATCGCCCATGACCACCCTGCAGAGAGAGGCCCAGGCCACCCTCCTCAGGGTGACTGATGGGGCGGGGGGCCTCCACAATTGATTGCCCCAAAGAGGAAGGCCCAGGCCACTGGCTGGCGGGGCAATTGTTGGGGGAATGGGTCTCCCTCTGCTGGGCAATCAATCTGGGACCCTGCAACTGATTGCCCCACAGAGGGAGGCCCAGGCCACTGGCCAGCAATGCTGTGGCAGGTGTGCGGGACTGGCTAGCGATTGCCCTCAGAGAGGGGCCCAGGCCAGCCAAGCGATCACACCCCGAGGGGGAGGCAACCAGTAGCAGGTGAGGGGGGGACAACTCCACACAGATGGCAAGCAGTGGCAACAGGGGGGAAGGGCCAGCAGCCGGCAGCTGGGGGAAGGAAAGCCCTGATAGGTCCTGATTGCCAGCCAGGCCTAGGGACAGTACCCAAGGGGTCCCAAATGGTGAGAGGGCACAAACTCCCTCTCCCCTGGGCCTCTAGTTTATCTGTATAAAAGCCTAAGCAACAGGCTGACTGTTTGACCGACCGACCAGTAGGTATGACACACACTGAACACCAAGGGGCAGACACTCAATGCGGGAGCTGCCGAGCTCTGGTGACTTTGCAGCTGCAGTTCTCAGGTGACACACCCAGAACTGGGGAGGAGGGAGCCCGATCCCAGGGTGCATCACCTGAGAACCACTCTCTCAAAATCTGGAACCCCTCAGGGAATGTTGGAGAGCTGGTTTCAGCCTAATCCCCGAAGGCCAGGCCGAGGGACCCCACCAGTGCACGAACCCGTGCACTAAGCCTCTAGTTTAAATATAAAGAGAAAAATCACTAATTTTAACCTGTTTATTAAATCTATCACTGAAGCAGAATATGAAGATATTAGTTTTGTGATGGATTTCACACATAATAAACTGCCCATTCTCTTCTACACATACATTTATAGAAATGTGATCTTTTACCTTAACTGGGAAGCTACATTTTCCGGTACGAACCCCTTCTTCATCTGTTTGCCACTGATGTGGGCGACTGGCCTCTGGAATATAAACATCTTTCTTTCTCCTAAAACTTTGCCGTAGTTTGTTCATTTTAATTTTTACAACCTGCAGACAGAGTTAAAGAAATATGAAAAAGTAATTATTACCTTCTCATGTATTTAAATTTTGGTTTACAATATTAATGAAAAACTAATGGACCAAGTAAAGATTCTGGTTTGGGGGGAAATGAGCAATTATTATACTCCCTCTAATACTAAGCTCAAACAAATCATTTCACATTTTGAAGACAACTGGAATACTAGTCTTATAAAACAACAATAATCTTTTAGGATTTGGACAGACGTTATTCTGAGAATTATTATAATTATTCAATGAGTATATCTCTATTGATCTACCTCTCAAATCCATTCTCACTCCTAAAAATGAAAACATGTACGTGTGGGCAAAACTATAAACTTTTAAAAATTTCTGAAAACTTTTATACTTACTAAAAAAAATTCAGTCTAAAACATTGAAATTTGGGGACTTTTTTGGCTTACTATTGAAGACACTAAGTTATACTAAAGAAGAAATTTCTTACAAGCAATATGATATCAGAATGTACTTTCATATCTATAATCACTACAGATCTGAAAGTAGCCCCAGAGAATCATTCATCGGCTGCCTCCTCATGCCCCGCTCTGGGGATCGAGCAGGAATTAATGAAGTAGCCCAAGTCTCATCGTTAACTAAAAATTAAAAAGTATTAAACTATAGTCAGTTTTGTTTTGCTATTAGAGGCACTTCTCTGCTGCTTTCATAGGTGCAGCAGAAATCACAAATTACAGAGAAGGATGACCTAACTGAAAGAAATAGAACATTCAAAAACCAATGAATAGCCCTAACCCAGTGGTCGGCAAACCGAGGCTCGCGAGCCACGAGGCTCTTTGGACCCTTGTGTGTGGCTCTTCCACAAAGTACTGCAGCCTGGGCGAGTCTATTTTGAAGTGGCATTAGAAGAAGTTTAAGTTTAAAAAATTTGGCTCTCAAAAAAATTTTTCAATTGTTGTATTGTTGATATTTGGCTCTGTTGACTAATGAGTTTGCCCACCACCACTTGGGGTCAGTGGATGGAACGTCAGCCTGTGGACTGAAGGGTCCCGGGTTTGATTCAGGTCAAGGGCATATAGCCTTGGTTGAGGACACATCCCTAGTGGGGGATGTGCAGGAGGCAGCTGATTAATGTTTCTAATTTTTTATCCCTTTCTCTTCCTCTCTGTAAAAAAAATCAATAAAATTTATTTATTTTAAAAAGAAGAAAAATAAAAAGAACCAATGAATAAACATAATGAATAAGTGTCCCTTTACAGAGCAAATCAAAATCTAAAATCAATACATAAGCTGGTTTGGTTCAGTTGATAGTGTCAGACTGCAGACTGAAGGGTCCTGGGTTCGATTTCAGTCAAGGATATATGCCTAGGTTGCAGGCTCGATCCCCAGTGTGGGGTGTGCAGGAGACAGCCAATCAATGATTGCCTCTCATCACTGATGTTTCTATCTCTCTCTCCCTCTCCCTTCCTCTCTGAAATCAACAAAAATATTTTTTAATTAAATAAAATAATATCAATATCTCCAATTTTTTGTTAAGTTGCACTGCTCATTATTTTAAGCAACTTACAGCCTAAAAGAAATCTTAACTTGAGAAAATGAGTGACAAAGCTACATAAAGGAAACATCCTCTTTGTCAGAAGTCTTAAACAGCAAGAGATTGAACATTGATTCCCATGTGACACCACTCAAAGACTTGAAAATTAAAGTTTGCATTCTGTGGAAAGTCATTTTGTATTTTAAAATGCATAATGCCATAGGAGAACTATTATCAAATTAGCTATTTTACACAGACAAGTCAATCATCACATATCTTCTCAAAAGGTAAAAAGTCTGATATAAAGGCAATGTAAAAAATGTCTGGATTTTTTAAAAATAAATTTATTATTTCTCAATTCAAAGCTGATTTACAGAGCACAGGAGGTAGATGTTAAATAATCAAAGGGCTGGACAAAAGATAGTTTAATGCCTTGAAGTAGATCACTCATTCCTAAACTAAGCTAAGTGAGAGTCTACTTTAACAGACTTCCAAAAAGAATTACATAAGCTTCCTTGATTATACATCCTGTCATACGCTTTCATATCACATTTTAAAAATATACAAAAACACAAGAAAATGGAAAACACCCCTCTTCCTTGGCACTCTAAGAATCTTGTGACTACATGAGTCCTTTCTTCTTAATTTTTATCTCTTAACAAAACAGACTACCCTCCTACCGAGTTAGTCAAGCCAGACACCTAAGAGGCACCACTACAATCACCCTTACTCTGACCAGTGACCCAACTGATTTTACCTCCTCGGTATATCTTTAATTCACCCCCCAACCACCACCACATGAGTTCTACTAGCGTTAGACATTTTTGCTTAAATTATTTCAAAAGCCTTTCACTTAATGGTCTTCTTGCTTCCAAGATAAGTTCATTCCACTTTGTTCTCCTGACTACCACCAGAGAGCTTTCTAAAACACAAACCTGACCCCGCAATTACTCTGCTTAAAATTTCAATTGCTTCACTTCACTTTCAAGCCCAAATTCCAAAGCAGGGCAAACACAGTCCTTTTCATTTGGTTTCACTCGCCAATCTTTTCAGTAGTCCCCATTCACATGCTAAGCTCCAGCCATGCTAAACTACAATTGTCCAAACAAGGCAGGCCTCTTTCAGAACGTCTGTGTATGTTCTTCCCCGTGCCTAGAAAGACCTTCCTCTGTTTGCCTCTGGCTAAAGTCTATTCATCATCTTTTAGAGAGTCAGTTCAGGAGTCTTCAAGGAAGCTAGCATTTTTTTCTGGCAGGCCCCTACCTGGCCTGGGTTAGGCCCTTCCATTTCATATGATTCCCATTGACACCTACTGCTTATGCCTATTACTATATTCATCAAAACTTTTAGCAACTTTCTATTTCCTTAACAGTAAACTACATTTTGTTTAAATAGTGACAAAAGGTAGTTTGAGCCTCTGCCTTTAAGTAGATCACTCATTCTGTACTATAAATTTGAAGAAACTAAAAGATAAAACAGACCCCTATCATATTAGATGGTGCTTAGTAGGTAGGGTAGATGTAGACATAGAAGACCAGGGAATCATCAGTGATGGAAGACACCGCAGATGGAATAGCAGGCTAACCTCCCATTGACAAACCACTTTGAAAACTTCCTTTAAAGAAAAATATCTAACCTATATCCCAATTACGATGATTTCTCATACTTTTTAAAAAAAATTCTTTGTTTAAAGTATTATATAAGTCACCTTTTCCCCCACTGACCTCTCCCCTGCTGCCCCACCTGCCAGCACACACCCTCACCCCGCTATTGTCTGTGTCCATTGCTTATGCTCATATGCATACATACAAGTCCTTTGGTTGATCTCTCAGCTCCTCAACTCCCGCCTTCTCTCATAGGTTGGACTGTCTGTTTGATGCTTCTCTGTCTCTGTATCTGATATGGTTCATCAGTTTGTGTTGTCCATTATATTCCACAAATGAGTGAGATCATGACATATTTATCTTTCTCTGACTGGCTTATTTCGCTTAGCATAATGCTCTCCAGTTCCATCAATGCTGTTGCAAATGGCAAGAATTCTTTTTTACAGCAGCATAGTATTCCACTATGTAGATGTACCAGTTTTCTAATCCACTCATCTGTTGATGGGCACTTAGACTGTTTCCAAATCTTAGCTATTGTAAATTGTGCTGCTATGAACATAGGGTGCATATATCCTTTCTGTTTTTTTAGGATACATTCCTAGAGGTGGAATTACTGGGTCAAATGGAAGTTCCATTTTCCCATCATAATTCTAAGTCTTGCTTTCTTACTCAAATTTCTATATTTGAGCACACTGCTGTTGCCTCAAATACATTTATTTAAAGTTAAATCATCACCTCTTATTTCCCATCCCTTAAGTCCTCTCCCTCTGACCTAACCGTTTGGGTCAGTAAAAATTGTTTAAGAATTTGCTATGTGCAGGGCCCTAATGCTGGTGGGTAGAAAAATCCATAAGACAACTTGCCTTCTTGCCTTTAGGGACTCTCGTGTCCATGAGGCGACATTTGACAATATCTGGAAACAAACTTGGTGTAACTAAAAGGGATGCAATCGGTATCTAGTGGGTAGCAGCCACAGATACTACTAAATAGCCTATAATACAGAGGACAGCCCCTCATAATAAAAAGTTCTCCAGCTCAAAATGTCAATGGTGCCACTATTAAGAAAACCTTCATTAAATGCCTAGGGGGAAAAAAAGGTCTTCCCTAAATCACTGACTTCAGCTTCCATCTATAGAAACTAACGGGACAAAGTAATGCAAAGTAAGGAGGAATAAAGGAAATAGTAGATTAGAGCAGAAAGTGTAAAGTAGGAAAACAGAAACATAGAGAAAAGGAAATCAAAAGCTGGTTCTTTGAGAAGATTAATAAAAGTGATAAACCTGTATCCAGACTAATCAAGTAAGAAAAAGATAAATGACCAAATATCAAGAATGAAAGAAGCATCATTATTATAGAGTCTACAGATATTATAAAGAATAAGGGAATACTATAAACAAGTTTAAAATTCAACAACTCAGATAAAATAGATAAATTCCTTGCAAGGGGGACCTCTGTACTATTGTCAACAATAAATGCAATTTCAAAAAAAAAAAAGAGAGAGAGAGAGAGAAGAAATAGATAACCCGAATAGTCCTTAATGAAACTGAATTTATAGTTTAAAATCTTTTTATAAATACAACTCCCAGGCTAAATAAATTCAGTGGTAAATTCTACCCAACATTTAAGGAAGAAATTATACCAATTCTATAAAAATCTTCCCAAAAACTGGAGAGGAAAGAATATTTCTCAAATCATTCTGTCAAAGTAACATGAACCTGATTCCAAAACCAAACAAAGACGTTATTTAAAAAGTAAGCTAAAGATCAATTATCTCTCACAAACATACATGCAAAAATTCTAAACAAAATTTTAGCAAATCAAACCAAACCAAACAATACATAAAAAGGATAATACATCATGACCACATAGAGATTTCTAAGAAATACAATTAATTAACATTCAAAAATAAATGTAATTCACAATATTGGCCAACTAAAAATATCCCTGTCAATATTATGTTTGCAACTCATGGTAAATTGTGTCTTTCCTTCTTTGACGTCACACACTAAACTGAGATTTTAAAAACCAGGGTAAGATTAAATTAATTATAAGCATAAATTCTTCACTTCTCTCTATATATATCCCATAGAGTTCATATTTAGTCTTGATTTTTTTCATGAATTCTAGTTCCGTACTTTCAGTTCCAACTCATATCTCCAAATCAAATTTATCTTTTCTTTTAAGCAAGCTTCTCTTCCAGACTTTCCTATTTCTACATAACACTTTTATATCCATCAAAGCAAACACAAAGGTTTATCTTTGACATTTTTTCATAATTCATCCATACCCAGTCCATCAATTGGTGGTACTGGCATTCAGCCACCACTTTCTGTTCCTAATTGCCTTGGTACAAAAATCAATTCATCCATCTTCTTTTTAAAAAAAAAAAAAAAATTTATTGATCTCTTACAGAGAGGAAGGGAGAAGGATAGAGAGTTAGAAACATGGATGAGAGACATCGATCAGCTGCCTCCTGCAGGCCCCCTACTGAGGATATGCCCACAACCAAGGTACATGCCCTGGACCGGAATCGAACCCGGGACCTTTCAGTCCGCAGGCACTCTATCCACTGAGCCAAATGGGCTTCGGCAATTCATCCATCTTCTACAACAACTCTAGACTCTAAGCCCTCTTTCAGCTAATCTTCCTACAGAGTTATGCCAGATTAATATTCCTAAAATTCATCGTCAATTGTGTTCCAAATCTGTTGAAAATCCTAAAGAGTAATTTGTGATTCTGGCATTTGGGAATTCTATAACTTGAACCTCTTTCCAGCCTTCTCTACCAATACCTCCCCAAATAATCCTGTGAAAATTAGGCCTTTCAAGTATGCTGTGGTTTTTCCACTTCTCTTTCTTTACAGTGTATTTTCGACTTGTAATAGTTCACTTTCCTCCTCTTTCAACTAAGATACCATATTTTGGTATGACAATGAAGCTGATTTTATTATTTTTATTTACTTTTTAATATATATTTTATTGATTTTTTAAAGAGAGGAAAGGAGAGGGATAGAAAGTCAAAAACATCGATGAGACATGGATCAGCTGCCTCTTGCATGCCCCCTACTGGGGATGTGCCCGAAACCAAGGTACATGCCATGCCCTTGACCGGAATCAAACACGACCTTTCAATCCGCAGGCCGACGCTCTATCCACTGAGCCAAACCGGTTTCGGCAAGAAGCTGATTTTAAAGATGTTACTTGTAAAGAACAGGAGAAACAGAAAAGTCCAAATAATTTGTAATCCCACTAAACAGAAATAGCCTTCATTTTACTTTCAGAGTTGTGTGTGTTTTTTTGTCTTTTTCTATGCACATATGCTTTATCTTTTCCTTTTTATAAAAAAAGGGAACATATGATATCTTTCTGTTAGCTAGGCAAATTTGAAAGTCTTTCTATTTTTTTTTTTCAGAGCAGCATGCTTCAGAGATATAAGATTTTTATATTATTGTTATAATAAAAACTTTGTATTTAAAAATGAAGAAAAAAAGGTTTGCATTTCTTTGAAGGCAAGATTTATATTTTACTCGGCATCTAATATTGGCATTTGCTTACTTGAATTATTTTAAATTACATATAAAAGATCGCAAATATTTTAATTAAAATTTTTCAACAAGTATTTATTGATTGTCTACGATGCTTTGTAGCAGTAAATAATACGAAATAAAACCCATGCTTCTCTGAAGGAGATAGAAAATAAGTAGGCAAATTATTTATACTAGTAGTGGCGTGCTGATCCAACTATTAAATTTTCAACATGTCTGCAAACTGAATGTTAAACACAGCCTTTATTAAAACTTAAATTATATAGCCTTAGCTCAGTTGGCTCAGTGGATAAAGTATCAGCCAGTGAACTGAAGGCTCCTGGGTTCAATTCTGGTCAAGGGCACATGCCTGGGTTTCAGACTCAATCCCCAGTAGGGGGCGTGCAGGAGGCAGCCATTCAATGGTTCTCTCTCATCACTGTTGGTTCTAGCTCCCTCTCTTCCCTTCCTCCCTGAAATCAATAAAAATATATTTAAAAAAAAACCACCTTAAATTATATAAACTTATAAGTTATTCTAAAACAAAATAAACACTAAAATCTTTATCACCTCATAATTATTTTACTACTAGAGGCCCAGTGCAAGAAATTCATGCATCGAGAGGGAGTGGCAGAATGTTTCCCTCAGCCCAGCCTGCACCTTCTCCTGGGACGTCCCTCTCACAATCCAGGATTGCTGGCTCCCAACCGCTTGCCTGCCTGACTGTCCCTAACCGCTTCTGCCTGCCAGCCTAATCACCCCCTAACTATTCCCCTGCTAGCTTGATATACACTTAACTGCTCCCCTGCAAGCCTGATTGCCCCTAAATGCCCTTCCCTGCTAGCCCAGTAACTCCAAATTGCCCTCCCTTAGCAGCTAGGTCACTCTTAACTTCCATCCCTTGCTGGCCTGGTCACTCCCAACTGCCTTCCCCATGTGGCCTAGTCCACCCCAACTGTCCTCTGCTGTAGGCCTGGTCCACCCCAACTACCCTCCCCTGAAAGCCTGTCTTCCCCGCCCCCTCCCCCAACTATAGTTAAAAGACAGAACAGTCATTATCCAGAACCATAGGAAAGCTGGCTGAGTGGAAATTCTATAACTACAGTGGGACCTCAAGATACAAGTGCCCTAACATACGAGATTTTTGAGATACGAGCCGTTGAGCAAGCGATTTTTGCTTTGAAATACGAGCAACAGTTGAGATACAAGTAATCTCAAGGATCGGCGGGATGCACAGGACCCACCACTTTACAGCTACTTGAGCGTCTCATAGTTTCCCACGCCTCAAGGTTACGGAATGAATTAAACTCGTATCTCAAGGTACCACTGTAGAAGGAAAGAGAGGGCCTCACAGAGACTCAGAAGAGCTGCAAAAAGCTGAGGTACAGAGACATGTGCATGGAGAGAACGGGTGGCAGAGGGCCTGGCTGGCTTCCTCTAGTGGGAGGAAGACAGAAACTCCCGACTGCACTGAATCCCAATTCCAACTGCACAGAACCCCAGTTCTGAACGAGACTCATACAAGGGGAGTCTGGACTGCTGAAAAAGGGAGGCGTGCACGGAAACTCCCAACTGCACTGAAATCCACTTCTGACTGCACTGAACCCCAGTTTTGGGCAAGATCCTGGGGATCACACTCATACAGGTACCCAGAGCACACGGAAACTCAGGGGAGGCAGAAAGGCAGTGGTCTGAAGGCACACATGAGTGCGCACAGAGAGGGCTGCAGTGATTACCGAGGGACACTGAGACCCAGGGGCCACTTAGGGCAGGAATGATGGGAAGTCAAGGCTGTCTGCTCAGCCCTGATATTCCGCCCCATCTAAGACAAACACAGAGGCTTCTGCAGTTTTGCAAGTCTTGTCTCATAAGGCTGACTCCAGCACAGAAGTTCTCCTGGCATAGACACAGCTGATCCTCACAACCAATTGGCTTAGAGTTCAATTTCCCCCAGTGATAACAACAATCAAGACTTAACTACAACAAGGCTGTACACACAGTCCAGAAAGGGGTGCACCAAAAGAGTCCACCGCAGGTAACTGGGTAAGGCTGAGCCACTGGGTCATATAGAACACCTAGCACACAAAGCTACTCTACCAACTCAGGGAAGCACCGAAAATGCAGAGACAAACAGATCACAAATGGAAGAAATGGAGGAAAACAAATGACTGTATATAGAGTTTAAAACCACGGTTATAAGGTTTTTCAAAAATTTCCTAGAAAAAATAGATAAATTTAGTGAAACCCAAGAGGAGATGAAAAAGGACCAAATTAAACATACACTGAGTGAAATAAAAAATATTATATATTATATTATATTATATTATATTATATTATATTATATTATATATTTATTATATATTATACAGAGACCTAACAGCAGACTAGAGGAACTCAAAAATCAAGTCAAAGATTTGAAATACAAAGAAGGAAACACTCAACTGAAAGAGCAAAGAGAAAAAAGAATCCAAAAATGTGAAGATAGTGTAAGAAGCCTCTGGGACAACTTCAAGCATACTAACATCAGAATTGTGGGGGTGCCAGAAGAAGAGAGAAAGCAAGATACTAAAAATCTATTTGAAGAAATGACTGAAAACTTCCTCTATCTGGTAAAAGAAATAGACTTACAAGTCTAGGAAGTGCACAGAACACTAAACAAAAGGAATCCAAAAGGACCACACCAAGTCACATCATAATTAAAATGCCAAGAGCAGCCGAAACCAGTTTGGCTCAGTAGATAGAGCATTGGCCTGTGGACTGAAAGGTCCCATGGTCGATTCCGGTCAAGGGCATGTACCTTGGTTGCGGGCACATCCTCAGTAGGAAGTGTGCAGGAGGCAGCTGGTCGATGTTTCTCTCTCATTAATATTTCTAACTCTCTATCCCTCTCCCTTCCTCTCTGTAAAAAAAAAAAAAAAATCAATAAAATATATTTTAAAATAAAATAAAATATAAGAGCAAAAGACAAAGAGAGAATATTAAAAGCAGCAAGAGAAGAACCAACCAGGGTTCAACAAGATGGCGGCATGGGTAAACACCTACACTGCTGCCTCACACAACAATTTCAAAACTACAACTAAAAGACAGAATGGACATCATCCAGAACCACAGGAAAGCTGGCTGAGTGGAAATTCTACAACTAGAAGGAAAGAGAGAGGCTCACAGAGACCCAGAGGAGCTGCAAAAAGCTGAGATAAATGACCACGAAGAAAACTCGGAGGGGCCACCTGGAGATGAAGGGCACTTGGGAGTCACCTCAACCAGTGTGATGTGGACCTAATTCAAATCCTGATGAAAACCACTTTATTCATGTTGACAAGTCTGACACAGGTTGCTGATATTAAGGAATTATTGTTATATATGAAGTATTGAACAACTGCCATTGTTTTTTAAGTCCTAATGTTTCATTAATACACTCTGAAATCTTTTTGACTCAAAAAAAAAAAAAAACAGCAAAAGAAAAACAGTTAATTACCTACAAGGTAGCAACCATACGAATGTCAGCTGATTTCTCAACAGAAACTATACAAGCCAGGCAGGAATAGCAATAAATATTCAACGTGATGAATAGCAAGAACCTACAACCAAGATTACTCTACCCAGCAGCCAAAACTGGTTTGGCTCAGTGGATAGAGCGTCAGCCTGTGGACTGAAAGGTCCCGGTTTGATTCCAGTCATGGGCATGTACTTTGGTTGCAGGCACATCCCCAGTAAGGGGTGTGCAGGAGGCACATCGATTTCTCTCTCTCATCGATGTTTCTAACTCTCTATCTCTCTCCATTCCTCTCTGTAAAAAATCAATAAAATATATTTAAAAAAATTAAAAATAAAGATTACTCTACCCAGCAAAGCTATCATTCAGAATTGAAGGTCAGATAAAGGGCTTCACAGATAAGAAAAAGCTAAAGGAGTTCATCAACACCAAACCAGTATTATATGAAATGCTGAGAGGTACTCTTTAAGAAGAAGAGGAAGGAGAAAAGGGTAAAGATAAAAATTAGAAACAACAAATATATATCTATCAACAAGTGCATCTAAAAATCAAGTGAATAAAAAATTTGATGAACAGAATAAACTGGTGAATATAATAGAATCAGGATCATAGAAAGGGGACTGACACTTCTCAGGGGGAAAGGAGTGAAGGGAGTACGGGGAGAGACTGGACAAAAATCATACCCCTATGGATGAAGACAATGTGGAGGAGGTAAGGGCAGAGGGTGGGGTGGGGGCCTGGTGGAGAAGAGCTATGAGGGGGGGGGGCAATTGTAATAATCTGAACTATAAAGATTAAATTAAAAAATAAAATAAAATAAAATCGTGGGGGGAAAACAAATTCACAAATTTTCCTTGGATTAGCTTGTTAGGACATTCTACTTCTCACAAGTTTAAGTTAGGACATTCTATTTCTCACAGAGTTAAGTGCCAAAGATAGCAATAAAAGCAAAAATCACAGAAATTCAAAATTATATTGGGAATACCTAAATCATCCATAAAGTACAGTATTACATTATCTTCCAACACAGCCAGATATTTCTCCTTTTTTCAACAGAACACAGTTGAAGTAGCAAGCTTACGTTTAGGATCTATGCTGTGAGGAAATTTTCTAACTAGTACTAGAACGAGAGGGCATACTCAGACTATGGGAGGTGCAAAAACAATGTATAGCAGAAACTTAATGAGCACAACAGCAAGAGATCTAAATTTAATTAAATCATTTTTAAACTGTGTCTTTTATTTTACTGTTCTCTGAACAAATATGGTTGAATGTGAACATATACAATTGCACTTTATATGTTCAATACTTTCTTTTTCATGTAACTACCCCATCATTCTATCCCAGAATTCTATAGGGAAGTTACATGAAAAAGAAAGTATTGACTGTCCATTTGCTAAAAAAAAAAAAAAAAAATCATTTGTTTACTCATAAAAATACCATGTTAAACCAACATTACATTAAATTAGAACATTTACTATAAGCATAAAGTATTTCATAGTTGAATTTCCTCTCTTTGATTTTTAGTATTTCTTATGATGTGGAACTTGATCAAAATTTAGAGTCAAGTTAAGTTAGTGAAAAAATGTAAGGAATCCTAGCTCAGCATGACCGAAGAATTCAGAGGTAGGGCATCTACTCAATCCTACTCAACAATAAATTCTAAGAATTTTAGATTACTTTTGCTAACTGGCATAATCTGTCTAACAGGAAACAATTTATAACTTATTAACTTGTACCACTGGCTCAGATGTTCCACTTAGGCACTGAGTCAAATGAATAACAAAGTACAACTTCATTAACAACGCTTTAATAAACACAGGACTAATAAAATTTATTTTTAAAGTTCATAGTGAGTTTTGTGATAAAAGTATTTAATTTATAAACAGATTCATGGAAAGGTACATAGAAAGTTGTTTCCTTTTTAAACCTACTTTTCAAAAAAAAATATTCATTCAGCTTCTGTATGAACCTGGGTATCAGTAAATTTAAAGTTTGTTTAGATTTCAGTTGAACTTTTATGTTTGTTTTTATTTTTTTTTCTTAATCCTCATCCGAGGATGTTTTTCCATTGATTTTTAGGGAGAATGGAAGGGAGCAAGAAAGACAGAGAGAAACATCAATGTGAGAGAAACATATTGAGTGGTTTGCTCCTGCATGAGCCCCAACCAGGGCCTGGGCCAGCGAGGAACCTACAACTAAGTTATGTGTCCTTGACCAGAATTGAACCCTGGACCCTCTGGTCCACAGGCTGATGCTCTATCCAATGAGCTAAACCAGCTAGGGCTCAACTTTTTAAAATTAATAAGCAACAGATGGTTAGGGTATCTTGAATACTATGCTACTTTATTTCTGAAAACTGTGCCAAGTATGGCATTTTGAATTAGAATATTTTAAGAACAGAGTATTGTAATTTTTCAACAGCTAAAACTAAAACACTTTGCTTTATCAACTATCAGAGCAAAGGTTTAAGATAAACAATATATTGTCTGAAATATTCTAAAGATTGGTATTTGAGAGAACATTGTCACAACTTGAATGTCGAAGCTCTCCAGTCACATACTCCTCAGGCTTGATTATAATTTAGATCGCGTGTTCTCAATCATATACCCCAAAGGTTCTTCAGATTCCGCAATGTTCTAAGAATATGTACAAATCTGAATGTACATGTGTCTGTACTTTCTAAGCCAGACTTCAACTTTCATCAGAATTTCAAAGGATTCTATAACTATCAAATATTTAAGAGCTACTGATTTAAACAGTAGTCTGTGATCTGACTTTAATATATCTATTATCTGACTTTAATTTTAGGTTTCTGCCTTACTAATTTTCATCTTCCCACTCATCTTATCCAAAATATTATTTTTGTTTTGATATATGGATTCTTTATTTACTCCTTAAAGATAATAATAGAAAACCAGAGCTTCATAAAATGAGGAATCTACTTAAAACTGCAGTCAAAGATGACTTTAAAACCAGAGCCTGTGTATTTTTAGGAAATATTTTCCTAAAAAGCTATCTCTTCTGAATACTTTTTCTTTCAGTTCCAAAATCAGTTTTATCTTTTAGTTGACCACTTAAGAAAATAATTGATTAACTGAATTTGCAATTCAGCTATATTTATCTTTACCTCTTAAGGTACATTAAGACTTAGCTAAAAATATATAATACCTACCACCCCTAACCCTGTATAACACTGACAGACTTCAAGAATTAAATCTTTATGTATAGAACAAAATGATCTTGCTTTGATATAGCTTGTGAGGACTGATTTAGCAAGGAACTTTTTGATGAAAAAAGGGCAGAACTGCTGAGAATGCTAGCCTACTTTTTACACTACTTTCTTTCTCTGAGCATCTGTCAAGTGTGGGATGAGAAAAAGGTGCTAGAATCTGGAGAGGCAGACTAGAATAAAAATATAACTGGGTCCAAGAATTTTAAAGAGAGACAGACACACAGAAATGCCACTTGAAAATTTATAGAAATAGGTTAAAAACAGTTCTGTTCCCCTTTACTGACAAATAACTTCACAAATTAATTATACAACATCTTCTCTCCAATTCTTTTTTTATATATATATTTTATTGATTTTTTACAGAGAGAAAGAGAGAGGGAGATAAAATCAGAAATATCGATGAGAGAGAGACATTGATCAGCTGCCTCTTGCACGCCCCTACTGGGGATGTGCCAACGTTCATGTCCTTGACTGGAATCGAACCTTGGACCTTTCAGTCCACAGGCCAACGCTCTATCCACTGAGCCAAACCAGTTTCAGCTTCTCTCCAATTCTTTAAACTCTCTCTAGTCTGACTCCTGCCTCTCCCCTCACAGCTGTCTCCCTTTATTCAAGCCATCAACAGAAGTGTTATAAAATATATCTTAAATCTGTTCACTGTTCATTGCCACCATCAGAACATGGCCCAAGACAACTTTGTCTCTTACCTCGACTAGAATATGCCATCAGCTAGTATTAACTTCTATTTCCTCCACTGTCTCCCTCTGATCAACTGGGTAGGAAAAGTAGTCAGTATAATACTTAAAAATGTAAAATGGATCATGGTACTGCATAACAATGCATCTTCAAATTAAACCACACTCATAATCCAGGAAGTTAGTATGGCATAATTCATATTGCCCACAAAATTCTTGGAACGGTGCCAAGCACATCACAAATGCTCAGTAAATGTTAGCATTTAAGGGAAAGCCCCAGTCTGCCTTTCTTTCTTTGAAGTGACATTCTTCCCAACTAACTATGATCCTTTCACTTAACTGCAAGCTCTTTCCCACTCTGTGCCTGCTGTTTTCCTCTCTGAAATGCTTTTTTCTCAGACCCTTCAAGAACTTATGAATCCCAATTATATTTAGTCTCAACCTACTAAATGTCATCGCATTGATGAGGGCTCCTTTTGCCACTTTCTAAAATACACTTTCTATAATTCTTTATTGTATTACTCTTCTCATTTCCTTCACTGTGGCTTTTATTTTATAATTACTTGTTTCACTGGTTAAACTTCTTAAACATCATCAGATAACTAAGCATCCATCCAAGAAATTCTCCAACTGGCAGGAAGCAATGGGTTCTGTGTATCCAAAATGATCTTAATTAATATAGCTATTAATCTCTTTTCAATGAAGCTAAAATATTGGTCACAATATGAATATGCCTGTAATTCATTATACCTACACCCTTTCCTTAACATGTTAAGCTCCATGTCAATCACCGGTGACTGAAATGGAAAGGAAGAAAACTTGGCGCTTAATGTGTTCATTGTTAATGAAATATAACCCTGTGTCCAACAAAGTATTGTGCTACGTGCTGGAAGAAGAGGATCCAGAGTGAGAAAATAAAGGTTATTCCCTCCTTTAAGGTCTTGAATTATATAAACATAAGATATAAGAACCAAAAAGGGGGAATTTCAAGCAGGGGATGGGATGGAATGAAGAGTCATCATTCTATATAATAAAAGTCTGATATGCAAATTGTCCCCTCAACAAGGAGTTCGATCAGTAGTTCAACCAGGGGCAGAGCCAGCTGGCCATCTGCCCACAGCCCCTCCCCTAGGCAGGTCCTGCCCCCAATCAGCCCCTATTAGGGCGGGCCGGCAGGACCCCACCCGTGCACAAATTTGTGCACCAGATCTGAGAAATATGCAAATTATTTGGGATGCCCTCACGGGTAGTGACCTGCAGGAGCAGGTGGGAGTGGCTGCGTGCCACACAAGGCCAGGGGACGTGAGGCTGTGTCAAATAAAATGTGTTCATATGCCCTAAAGCACAATGCAAGTTATCGTATAATCACAATGATTACACAACATGATTACACAATAAACTTATTTTCACTGAAAAAAAAAATAACATCTTCTGCTGAGACATTCATCTGTCCCTTTCTACACTGAAGATGACAGGGTTCAAGGAGGAAGGGCTCCAGTTACTTTTTCTCAGCACCCAGCTAGAAGGCCTCCCTCGGTGGCTTTCCCTCAGCCCTGCACAGGATGGGCACTCTGCTCTGGCCCAGGAACCCAAAGGGAGGTGGATTGAAGTACTTTCCCTCCAGAATCCCGCTCTCCCTGGCAACCCGGGAATCTGACTCCCAGCATGCAGATGTGTACGCTGGCGGAGGCCACACAGCTGCCATAGTTGAAGTCATCCTCAATGGAGGACCAGGAGTAATGGGGATTGGAGTCGGCCATGTTGGTAATGGAGCCCAGCTCCCCATTGAATGACTAGAGCACATGGACCTCAATGGCCCTCAGTCACTTCCTAAGCAGCAGTCAACCCCGACTGGGGATCAAACCCCAAACCCAAGTAGGTGCCTTGACAGAATGAAACCCAAACCTTTGCTGTGGCAGAGGAGCCCCGGCTCACAGCAGGGGCCAGGGCATGCCAGAGGGGTTGTATTGAGGGGCTCTGATAGGCAGCGGTGCAGCACTATGGGTTAGAACTCCTCCTGATACAGCAAGGATGCAGATTGGATCACTGGTCAGGGCACAGACAAGAAGCAACCAAAGAGAGCATAATATTGGATTTACAGACTGGTGTTTCTCTCGCTCCCTCCCTCTCTAAAATAATCAATAAAAATTAAAATAAAAAATTTATCTCTGGCTTGCAGAGTTGCTAAACAGTCCCATCCCTTCCCCTTCATTTAACAAATACTTCATATGCTCCTTCAATAATCACACTGGGGATGGGTTTCTTTGTTTTGGTTAATCCTCACCTGAGGACATTATTGCATTGATTTTTTTTTTTTTTTTTTTTTACAGAGTGGAAGGGAGGGAGAAAAACAGAAACTAATGTGAGGGACATCAATTGGTTGCCTCTTGCTGAATCCCAGACCAAGGCCCTGAATTCAGCCTGCAACCCAGGTACAGTGCCCTTGATCAGAATCCAATCAGTATCCTTCAGTCCTTCTGCAGAAACACTATCCACTGAACCAAAACAGCATTTTCTTTTCTTTTTAAGTCCTCCTCTAAAGATATGTGGGTTTTTATTTTTTCATTGATTCTACAGAGAGAGGAAGGGAGAGGAAAAGAGAAAGAGAAACATCGATTAGTTGCTCAAGCTATCCGACAGGGATGGAACCCACAACCTGTGTACATGCCATGCCCTCACCTGGAATTGAACCCATGACCCTTTGGTGCATGGGAGGAGACTGTAAATATTGATCTACACTGACCAAGGCTGGAGGTACATTTAAAAATTTTTTTTTCATATCTGCCCTGGCCAAGTGGCTCAGTTGGTTGGAGTTCCAACCTGTACACCAAAGGATTTCCTGTTGGATTCTAGGTTAGAGCACATACTTAGGTTTAGATTAGATCCTGATGATGAGTCAGCAGGTGCAGAGGCAGCCTACTGGTATTTCTCTGTCACATGATATTTCTCTCTCTAAAATCAACTTTAAAAGCATCCTCAGGTGAGAAAACACACACACACACACACACATATATATATATATATATATATATATATAAAAGTTTTCCAGATCTAAAATTTTATTTGGTTCCTTTTTAAATTTTATTTTTCATTTACAGTTCACATTCAATATCTTATTCTATATAATAAAACCCTAATATGCAAATCGACTAAATGGTGTAATGACTGATCACTATGAACTGACCACCAGGGAGCAGATGCTCAGCACAGGAGCTGCCCCCTGCTGGTCAGAGCATGGGAGCGCTGCTCAGCCAGAAGCAGCGGTAGCGGGAGCCTCCACCAGCACCACTAAGGAGCAGTGAGCCGAGGTGGTAGGGAGTAGCAAGTAGGTGGGCCATAAGGAGCAAGGGGTCCCGGACTGTGAGAGGGCACAGGCCGGGCTGAGGGACCTCCACCCTTCACCCCCAGTGTACAAATTTCGTGCACCGGGATTTCAGTATGTATATAATAGTGTATATTTCATCAAAGCTATGATACTACTGAATACAACATGCATCATTATTTTATGTTCCACTAACTAAAAAATTATTAATAATTGTTCATTAATTATGAAATACCATCAATAGTAGGATGCCTCTCAGTATGAGAGATACATCATAGTTTCAAAGATGTTAAAGCAGTGGCTCTCAACCTTTCTAATGCCGCGACCCTTTAATTCAGTTTCTCATGTTGTGGTGACTCCCAACCATAAAATTATTTTCATTGCCACTTCATAACTGTAATTTTGCTACTGTTATGAATCGTCATGTAAATGTATGTGTTTTCTGATGGTCTTAGGCTCTACAGAAGCAGTTCTCAACCGCTTAATATTCTATTCATTAAAGGTTGTTATCAGGAAGGGGAGAAAAAGCTACTGAAAAGAATGCTCACAGAGTAGCCCTTGTTTTCTTCTTGTTTCCATTTTGCCTTGTAGGTATACCTTCATCTATCTCTTTATTTTTAGTTTTCCTAAATCATATTTTGTCTGTCTCTTGTATACAGCTCATAGTTGAGTCTTAGTAATCCAAACTAAAAATCTTGATTTTTAAAAAAAATATATTTTGTATTGATTTCAGAGAGGAAGGGAGAGGGATATGAGAAAGAAACACCATCGATTGACTGACTCCTTGCATGCCCTTCACTGAGGATCAAGCCCACAACCCAGGCATGTGCCCTGACCAGAAATGAATTGTACCTCTGATTCATAGGCTGCTGCTCAACCACTGAGCCACGCCGGACAGCCTCTTGGTGTTTTTATAAAGATAAGCTAAATATAACAAAAAGATAAGTCTTTTTGTCCAGTGTGGCAAAAAGTAAGGTCCTTGTAGCATTCTAAGCCCCTGGTTCCAGCTATTCTTAAGACCTCATATAATCTTGTCCTTGGCCCTAGCCATTTTCCCAGTTGTTGGTGCATCAGCTCATGGTCCAAAGGGTCGTGGGTTTGATTCCCAGTCAAGGGCACATATCCTGGTTTCAGGTTCTCCAGCCCTATAGGGCTGTACGAGGCAACATTGATGTGTCTCTCTCTCTCCTCCACCTCTTCTCCCTTTCATTTCTCTCTTCTCCCTTCTTTTCACTCTCTCTAGAAATCAATGGAAAAAATATCCCTGAGTGAGGATTTAAAAAAGAGGAGAAAATATTACTTAGCAGAAATTTAAGATAACAAAAGAATGCTGTGAACAGCTTTATGCCAAATACTTTAAGAACTCAAAGTAGATGGATTCTTAAAAAAGAAAAGAAAGAAAAAACTTTCTAAAAACTAACTATAAACAGAAATCCTAAAACCATGTGGAAAACCGAATACATACTTCTCAAAAAATACTAAGTCCACATGCCTCCCCCAAAACACTAAGTCCAGACAAGTTGAACAGAAGTTCAACCAAACTGTAAAGAAACAGATCATTCCAGTCTTTTTTTAAAATATATTTTATTAGTTTTTTATAGAGAGGAAGGGAGAGGGATAGAGAGCTAGAAACATTGATGAGAGAAAAACAACGATTAACTGCCTCCTGCACACCTCCCACTGGGGATGTGCCCGAAACCAACGTACATGCCCCCGACTGGAACCAATCCCAGGACCCTTTACTCCGCAGGCTGACACTCTATTCACTGAGCCAAACCAGCTAGAGCTCATTCCCGTCTTAAAGAAATCCTTTCAGAGGGATAAAGACTAGTTCTCTACTCATTCTTTGAGGTCGACATTATCTGGATACTAAAAATCAAATCAGGACTACATAAGAAATAAAAATTAAACGCCAATTTCACTCATGAACATAGATGCAAAAATGCTAAATAAAGCACTAATAACTAAATCCAAATGTATAAGAAAATATAACCATGATTAATTTGGATTCATTCCAGCAATGCAATTCAACATGAGAAAATGTGATTGTCATTCACTGCATTAACAGAATAAGGGAGGATAACCACATGATCTCATAAATGCAGAAAAATCAACTGATAACATTCAATATTTATTCCTCTCTCTCTCTCTCTCTCTCTCTCTCTGTCTCACACACACACACACACACACACACACACATGCACATACAATCTTAGCCAACTAGCTACAGAAATGTCTTTAACCTATAGAGTGTTTATCAAAAATCGATAGCAAACATTATTAATGGTGAAATATATCAATGCCCACTATTCAAAAATTAGGTGCAGCATAAGAATGCCCACTATTAACACTTGCATTGAATAATGTTCTGGAAGTCCTAACTAGTCTAGTGAGGCAAGAAAAAAAAAATGGTATAAGCACTGGAAAGGAGAACAAAATTTGCATTTGTAATACTTTAATAAAATATTTAGTAAAGTTCTGAACAGAGATGTATATACTAAAAAAGCTTATAGGAACAAATAGAAAATGGAAAGGAAAAATATATGATTTACAACAGTAACAAGAAATAAGGTATCTAAAAATTAAGTCTAAGACTTGAGAGATCTTTATGGAGAAAAGATCTTTACTGAAATATATTTTTAAATATAAAAAAACTAGAAAGATATACCATATTTAAGCACTGAAAGGTTCAATATGATAAAAAGAATAAATTAGCTCTGACTAGGTGGCTCATTGGCTGGAGCATTATCCCATACACCAAAAGGTTGCGGGTTTGGTTTCTATTCCCAATCAGGGCATATATAGCAGGCAACTGACCAATGTTTCTCTCTAACATGATATTTCTCTTTATCTACCCCTTCCTCTCTCTCTCTCTCTCTCTCTCAAATCAGTAAAAATATATCCTCAAGTGAGGATTTAAAAAAGTAAAGAGTAAATTAAATGGATGTGTAGATTAAAAGCAACAGAGATCTTGGGCTCGCATATGACACAAGTCCCATTTTTTAAATGACAGCTTTTGAGAGCTTATTTGAAAATCCTAGTAGAGGAATGGTACTCTGTCCTATTGGGGAAGGTCATCCTCTTCAACAAAGTGTGCAGCCTCGGGAGGGGCACACCTGGATGAGGGAGAAAGGAGAGACTCGCCTAGCCAGTCAGATCAGTCAAATCAATGCTGGAGATCAATGGGGTAACAGATTTTGCAGCCAGATCTCCCTATATCCTAACAGCAGTCTTCAAATTTTTGCGTAACTTGACTCAAATTACTCCTGTTCATAGATATTTTTGCAATTGGCATAAACTTATTATCACTAATTATAAAAATTTTATTTTAACCAAACTGTAGTAATAGCTAATCTGGCACTTCAGAATTGACAGCTGCATTGAACAAGTGTGAATGAAGAGCACATGATCAGTATTCGGCTGAATTGTATTGAATGTCCCATTAGTTCAAAGATCAACCAAACCCACTGGTCTGATAACGGCTCCTGGAAGTGATAAAATGTAGCCAACATTTTACATAACACATAAGGTTTTGGTTCTTAATAATTCTGTGAACACTGCCAAAACACCATCTTCTTAAAAGCCACCTAAAAATGTATATTTATTCTAAATACAAATTTCTTTTACAAAAAAAAAAAAAAAAAGATAAAACACATTCATAATACAATGATTGTACTGGACTAAAAGAGTATTCTAGTGGACCTATTTATAGTTCTCATACATACAATATCCTTGTATATATGAGACCTATAAGCAGTTGTCCAGTTTGCATTACAACAGATCTGAACTCAATCAAATGTCTGATTGTCTTTAGGTTTACCTTATTCAAATTTAATTTTGGTTCATGTAAGTTTTGTGATATCTTATATTGTCTCTTAAATTTGGCTTTATCCAAATTTCCTACAGAATTAGAAATAATGATCATGTTTACTAGTTGCTATATGTTAATACTGGGTACCAGGCACTATTAAAATTGCTTTGTACAGATTAAATCATTTAATCTTAATAGCAACCCTATCAGATGTATAAGACTGCTATCATCATTTTACAGATAGGAAAACTGAGGTATGGAAAATCTTAACTTTCCCAATGTCACACAAGTAAGTGGAGAAATTTAGGGACTCATGCCCAGACTCAAATGCAGATTTCAGACCCTTAATTACTATGTTATACTATATTTAAAAGATATAAAATTATTATGGATAAAGAAACTCACCATTAAAAATGTATCAGTAAAAGTTAAACAATAGTTAAGCAATATTAGCTTCAATACAACGTATCACAAATTGATATTTCACAGTTATTTAAGAGATTCATGCCCATGATTAAGAGTTTGAAGTTGGACAGACCTGTCTCTGAATCTTGGTTGTGCCCTTTACAAGCTGTGTGACTTTGGACAAGTTTCGTAACTTCACCAAGCCTCAGTTTCCTCATCTGTAAAATGAGAATAATACAAATCTCACAAAATTGTTGTAACATAATTATTGCTACATTACACTAATATGTAACTAAATAAAATACAGGAAATAAAATTAAAAGAGGAGATTCTCAAATTTCCCCAGAAAACAGGACTTGATTATAATACTAGTGGCCCGATGCATGAAATTCGTGCAAATAAAAGCTAATTACAGGAAATATTTTAATATTACTATTTGCCCTTTTTCTATAATAGAAGTATCAGAGATGAAAGAAAATTAGTAAAATGTATATGAAAATCTTCCTCCTGTCAGAGCCTGGGACGTGCCACGGGACCCAGAGTCAAGTCTCCGCCTACCCATGCACGCTTTGAAATCATGCAAGACCCAGACGCAACTGGCCCCATCCCTGTCAAGCCCTGCTGGGCAAGGGGTGCAGCCTCAGGACCCCTGGCATATGCCACGTGGGGAGGTGCGGCCTCAGGTCCCCTGGCCCAGGTAAAGGGTGCGGCCTGAGTTCCGCTGGCCCAGCACCATGGTGGGGGAGCTCACCATAAGGTACCCTGTCTGGCCTCCCCAGGTAGGGGGAACAGCCTGAGTTCCCCCGGACCAGCACCAGGGCAGGGGGCGCAGCCTTAGGTCCCCTGGCCCAGCACTGGGGCACACCTTGAGGTCTCCCGGCCCAGCACCGGGGGTCATGCCTGGAGGTCCCCTGTCAAATCCCGTGGGCAGGGGGAACAGCCTGAGGTCACCTGGGCCAGAACAGGGGCAGAGGGCAGAGCCTCAGGTTGCCCGGGCCGGGGTGAAGAGTGTGGCCTGAGGACCCCGACCTGGCACTGGGGCGGAGGGCAAGACTTGAGGTCCCCCGTCAAGCCTCTCTGGACATGGGGGTGCAGAAGCCTCAAGTTCCCAGCCCTGGCCCCGCTCCACGTAGCCTCAGGTCCATGCTGATCGCTCGTTATGGGAACCCTGTCTCCGCTGTGGGCGCAACCATCTTGTGTTACGGGAATCACACCTTCACTGTGGGTGCAGCCATTTTATGCTACACGGGAACTCGCCTCCGCTGTGGGCGCAGCCATCCTATGATGGTGTGAGGGCTAATTTGCATATTACCTCTTTATTATATAGGAAGGACTAGAGGCTCAATGCATAAATTTCGGGCAAGAGTAGGCCTTCCTTCCTCTGGCTGCTGGCACTGGCTTCTCTTCGGCACCTGGGACCCGGGCTTCCCTCAGAGCCCTGCCTTCGTCCGGAAGGACATCAGGATTAATTAGTATATTATGTTTTTTTATTATAGATAACAAAGATGACTACTGCAAGTCACTGCAGCAAACCAAAAGATCCACACAGTAATGTAGAACTACAATCTCCTCTAATTCATAACAATTCTCCTGGATAAAAGTCAAATGTCTAGAGGTAAACTATTGGATCTTGGAATATAAAATACTGTATGTACATATAGAAAGAGACAAACAGTTAAGATGTTGTTTGTTCACAACCACTCCCACAAGTCCCATTCCACACATATCCTTTTTTTAAGACCAGCAGTATTCAAGAAGTTCAAAACAGGAAGAAGCAATTCCCAGCATTGGTGGAAGCAATTTTTATGAGAGAAAAAAAAAAAAAAAGAAACAGACATGTAATCCAAGTATAGTAGAAATATCATTACCACTGAAGAGTGATTATGTCTATCACACCTGACCTTTTACTAGTCAAAACAACTTAGTCACTAATGCTGTCTTTAGAATCTCAATCCAGTCATTTAAAAATATTCACATTTCTACCAATGCCTGAGTTTACCAGTAAAATACTTATTGTAATAAGGTTAGGTGTTTCTTTGAAGCTGATGATTTTAGAAATATAAAAATTTTTTGAAAAGAAAAAAATAGAATATTTTATAAAAAATCCTATAGGATAATAATTGGGTCACCACTACTATTACCAAGGCGAGTTTTTATTAATATCACCAGTCCAATAATTGAGAGACACATCGACTGGTTGCCTGCTGCACACCTCCTGACAGGGGCTAGGGATCCAACCTACAAGCCAGGTACATGCTCTTGACTGGGAATCGAACCTGAGGTCCTTTGGTATGCAGGCCAACATTCTAACCACCAGTCAGGGCCTTACCATTCCTAGCTAATGGAATAAGACAAGAAAATAAAATAAAAGCTATACAGACTGGGAATGAAGAAACAGAACTGTACTTGTTCACAAATATGATATGGTTGTCTATGTAGAAAACCAAAAGAATTACCAAAACAAACAAACAAAAATAAAAACAAAGACACCTCCTGGAACTAATAAGCAATTATAACAAGTTTGCAGGATATAAGGTTAATATAGAAAAGTCAATTACTTTCTTATACACCAGCAATGAACAAGTGGAACTTGAAATTAAAAACATTTACATTAGCACCTAAAAATTAAATATTTAGGTATAATTTAGGGCAAATCTAACAAAATATGTACAAGATCTATATGAGAAACTACAAAACTCTGAAGAACAAAGTTAAAGATGAACTAAGTAAATGGAGAGAGATTTCATGTTCATACATAGGAAAACTTACTACTGTCAAGATATCAATTCTTCCCTATTTCATCTACAGGTTCAATACAATTCCACTCAAAATCCCAGCAAGTTATTTTAAGGGTATTAACTCATTCTAAAATTAAAGCCCCACATAAATACAGTTAACTGATCTTTGACAAAAGAGCAAAGACAATACAATTGGGGGGAAGGGGACAGTCTTTTTCCAACTGTGGCTACAGCATCCTTGTTGAAGGAAGGGTAGGATATGAGATCAGAAAGAAAGCCAGGTGCTTCATAGGGTTTCATGGGATATTGCAAGTTCTGTGGTTTCTACTCCTAGTAAGATGAATGCCACTGGAGGATTCTGAGCAGAGGAATAATGAGATTTATATTTTTAAATGATCACTTTAGCTACTGCATTATCAACAGACTAGAGGCCTGGTGCACAGATAAATGCACCGGTGGGAACCCTCAGCCTGGCCTGCGCCTTCTCGCGATCAGGGACACCTCAGGGATGTCAGATTGCCAGATTCGGCCCAATCCCTGCAGGCCTGGCCTGGTAGTAGGGTGCAAAGCAGCATGTGCTAGGGACCAGGCACCACACAGCTTCTGCTCATCCTGGCCCCACTGTGCCTGCTGCAGCTCGGAAGCACTCTGCGAAGGCAGGAGAGGCTTGCACCACCGCTACTGCACTTGCCAGCTGTGAACCCGGTTCAGGCTGAGCAGTACTTTTGCTGTGGGGGCTCACTGACCATCAGAGGTAGCTCCTGTGTTGAGTGTCTGCCCGCTGGTGGTCAGTGCAGGCCATAGAGACCAGTTGACCGGCTGTTCAGTCAACTGGTTGCTTAGGCTTTTATATTCTATACTAGAGGCGTGGTGCACAAAATTCATGCGTGGGGGAAGGGGTCCCCTCAGCCCAGCCTGCACCCTCTCCAATCCAGGACATCCCTCTCACAATCCAGGACCACTGGATCCTAACTGCTCACCTGCCTGCCTGCCTAATCGCCCCTAACTGCCCCCCCTACTGGCCGGACCACCCCCAAATGCCCCCCCTACCGGCGTAGTTGCCTACTACTGGCCCCCCTGCTGGCCTGGTTACCACTAACTCCTCCTCCTTGCTGGCCTGGTCACCCCTAACTGGTCGCCCCATGCAGCCTGCTGTTGAGTTGTTTGGTAGTCCCTCATTAACCCTTCTGCCAGTCTGGTCACCCCACACAGCCTGTTTGGTAGTCCGTTCGGTTGTTTCAGATACGATGGTCACTTAGCCTTTTATATATATAGATAGATAGATAGATAGATAGATAGATAGATAGATAATGAAAGGATAATATGTAAATTGTCCCCCTGACTAGGAGTTCGACTAGGGGCGGGGCCAGCCTGCCAACCACCCGCGGCCCCTCCTCCATTCGACTGTCCCCATCCTGATCAGGAGTGGGACTGGCTGGCCAACCTCCCGCATTCCCTCCACGTGGCTGGCTGGCAGCAATCCTATTCATGCACGAATTCATGCACGGGGCCTCTAGTATATAGATAGCTCTCTTTATGAAAAGGTAATATGCAAATTAGGCCAGGACTCTGTAACGGGTCATTACCGGACAGGAGGAGTTTGTGCGCGCATAGCTGAGGCCCAGAGCAGAGATGGAGACAGCGGCAGGGGGCCTGCCTGAACCAGCACGGTGGCTCAGGTGGCCCCAGAGCGAACACAGGCGGAGGGTGGTGCTGTGTGGTGCTGGGCTCATAGCCGTGGGTTTAGGCAGCTGTGAGGCCCAGGCAGCCCTGGTGGCTGCAGGCCCAGGGCTCAGGCTCTGGCAGCCATGGATTTAGGCAGCCGTGAGCCCCGGCAGCTGTGAGACCCGGGGCTCAGGCCTTGCAGCCCCTGCAGCTGGCAGTGGCAGCAGTAGCAGCGGGATGATGAGGGCAGTGTCTTCCCTTATCAGACTGGTCGCCTCCCACAGAGGGAGTCCAGACTGTGGCTTAAGCCCTCAATGGACATCCTCTGAGGACTCTAGGACTATGAGAGGGGCTGGGCTAAGAGTCCCCCCTCCAGTGGCCAAATTTTCATGCACCAGACCTCTAATATAGGTCATAATTAGTTTAATTATGAGGCTATTAAACTAACGTAGGAGAGAGATGACAGTGGTTTGAACCAGAGTGACAGCAGTGGAGATAGATTAGATAGTCCACATATGTATGTGTGTGTGTGCACCCCAAGCTCCAATAGAGACCACATTTGGAGCAGCAGTTGCCAACAGAAATCATCAAATGAATAAATTTACAATAATCCATTGCTCTTTTTCAGGACCTTTCCAAAATGGTAGAGTGGAGGGGACAGGATTTTGTTAATGAACTGGATGCATACAGAGAAAGTGAAGAGTGTTGCCAAAACCGGTTTGCTCAGTGGATAGAGCATCAGCCTGCGACTGAAAGGTCCCAGGTTCCATTCCAGTCAAGGGCATGTACCTTGGTTGCAGGCACATCCCCAGTAGGGGCATGCAGGAAGCAGCCTACCAATGATTATCTATCATCTCTCTTTCCCTCTCCCTTCCTCTTGAAGTCAATAAAAATATATATATTTTTTAAAAGTAAAGACAGCCATTATAGATTATCACAAAGTAGATTATATCAGGCCAATTCTCCTGGCTTTCTTAACTATAAAAACTGGATTTAAAAACTAAATTAAGCCGAAACCGGTGTGGCTCAGTGGATAGAGTGTCGGCCTGCGGACTGAAAGGTCCCAGGTTCGATTCCGGTCAAGGGCATGTACTTTGGTTGCAGGCACATCTCCAGTATGGTGTGTGCAGGAGGCAGCTGATAGATGTCTCTCTCTCATCGATGTTTCTAACTCTCTATCCCTCTCCCTTCCTCTCTGTAAAAAATCAGTAAAATATATATATATAAAAAAAAAACCTAAATTAACAAACAAGAAAGCAGCCAGCATGCGAGAAGCTAAAATACCAGAGAAAAAGGAAATGCAGAGTTAAGCCTGACAGTCTCCATTACTTTTTCCTTCTGAAGCAACTAGCTGCAGACTAGAATTTTTGGCAGTCTCACAGGACTGCAGAGACAGAGATTAGAGTTCAGGATTTATCGAGACAGGCAGGATTTGAGGGGCTAAGATTCCAGAGAAAAGGCAACTATAGAAAAGTGAGCCTGGACATTCTGTACTGCTCTTCCCTTCAGGGTATTTACTGAATCCTAACCTGCATGGAGGTGCAAAGCCAAAAATGCCTATTTTGAAGCAAAAAAGGTAAGCAGAACTTTTGGTAGCCTCACGGTGCTAGAAAAAGAAAAATTACAGTTCAGGGCCTGCCAAGAAGAGAGGTCCTGGCAAACACCCCAGGATTCCATTTGATACCTCTGAAAGACAACACTCTTGGAATAAGGGGAAACGGGATTTAAATCAGCCCTTAAGAAGTCTAAAACAAAGACTCAAGTCATCTCAAGCCTGTATTGGATCAAGGTCATGTGCTCCCACTTTTAACTACCACCAGAAGAAAATTAAATCCTCTCTAGAGAACAATATCATCATCAAGACCCCCTATACCTTCTTATACACAATGTGTGACATTGAGTTTTTTTTAATTACCAGGAATGTTATGAGATAGGACCAAATGACTAAAAGTCAAGGAAGAAAGCATACAACAGAAAAAGACCAAAAGGGGATATTGTAATTATCAGACACAGACTTTAATATGTGATGGATATGTTTAGGAAAATAGATGGCAAAATGAAAATTTCACCAGGGAACTGAAATCTATTAAAAAAAAATAAAGATTCTAGAATTTTCAAAATACATAATATGAAATTATTAAACAGATGCTTACAACAGCAGATTGGACATTAAATGAACTAGAAAACAGAAATTACCCAGATAAAATAGAGGGGGAGGAGAGATGAAAAATACAGAAAAGTACATAAAATATATTGGATGTAGAAAAAGATCTAACATACCACTAAGAATCCAGAATCCCAGAAGAAAATGAAAAAGTGGGACAGAATTACTATCTTGACAAGACACCAAGCTACAGATTAAGAGAGTCTATGGAACTTAAGCATCTCAGAATACAAAGAAAAATCAGAGAAGCACTATTGAAAGCTGATGGAAATTAAAGGCATGGCTTCTCTAACAAAAATAATTGAATCAGAAGACAATGAGATGATGAAAGAAAATAAATGCCAACCTAGAATTCTATGTCTAATAAAAATATCCTTCAAAAATAAACACAAAATTTAAAAATGCTTTCAGACAAAAAACTACCAGTAGATTCACACTAAAAAATTAGGAATTATCTATGAAGAAAATAATCTCATATGGAAGCACAGTAATATAAGAAAGTATCTAGAATACTAGAAAGAGGAAATAATGCGACTAAACTTCAACAACTAAAACAAAATAAAATTACAAGTGAAAGACGATAAAAGGGAAATGATGAATGGAATGAAAAGGCAGTAAGGTACTTGTATTATCCAGACAAAAGCAGTAATCTACATACAATATGGCCATACTTCCTCCCATTCATTATGCACACTCCTTCACAATGTGACTTTGCTACTCCTCCTATAAGAATATTTCTCTGGTTCTTAAATGAGGGTTTAATCATGTGACTTGCCTTGGCCAATAGGGCATTAGAAATGTCAGCAGAGACTAGATGGATTTATCTTTTCTTGATACTCTTAGAATTTTTGGCCATCAGTTGAGTGAATCTGTATGCTGGAAAGGCCATGTAGAA
Organism: Lasiurus borealis; assembly: GCA_004026805.1. Lineage (NCBI taxonomy): Eukaryota > Metazoa > Chordata > Mammalia > Chiroptera > Vespertilionidae > Lasiurus > Lasiurus borealis. Next base: position 1,147 of record PVJN01007835.1, on the reverse strand, counting down.
AACAGACTCCTGGCCAAAAGCCTGCCAACCAATAAACATATTAGTGAGGTTATTCTATACCATCTGGCCCCAGTCAAATCACTGTCAGATCACAGAGATCAATATAGCCCAAGCCAAACTGCCAATATAGATAATCATGAGCTATTATGTGATTTATTTTAAGCCATAAGCTTTTTATGAAACAAAAACTATCTGATACAGAGCTAATATATGTAGGTAGAAAAGGGGTTCTCAAATAAGGTTGAATTTGCTTCTCAGGGGTCACATAGCAATATGTATCAGAAGACATTTTTGGTTATCAAACTGGGTGTACACTACTGGTATCTAGTGAGTAGAAAGGCCAAGAATACTGCTAACCATCGTAGAAGGCCTCCACAACGGAAAATTTATTCACCCCAAAATGTTAACAGTGCCAGGTAAAGCATGCTAGAACCAGGCAGCCTTGAACAATCTTACCCAAAAGAACTTTCTGCAATGATGAAAATGTTCAATATCTGTAGCCACTAACCACATTTGGCTAGTAAGCACTTGAAATGTGGTTAATTTGACAGAGGAACTAGAGTTTTTATTTTATTTGTTTTAATTAATTTAAGTAGCCACATATAGCTAGTGGCTTCTGTATTGGATAGCACAGCTCTAAAATTTAGATGCTAATGTTTCCGAGAACAGTGAAATTAGATTGGATAACAATGGTAACAATGAGTCTTGATAAAGTTAAGGTCTGTAGTCACTTGCTATAAATAAATATTCTACTTTATTTTAATATCTATAAATTCTAAAATGTACTATTCTGATAAAATAATAAACTGAAAAATTTTTTAATAAATTTACCAGATCCTGCAAAAAACAATTATTCATGAAATAATGGCTAACAACCTTAAGTAGAGGGCTTTTCTAGATTATTGGTATGAAAGCCCTAGGAATTTCCTTTTTTTTTTTTTTTTTTAAGGTTAAAGTGATTTGAGAACTGCTGCATTGTAGAGGCTTTCAAGTTTTACCAAATGAATAGCTTTTAATCAAATCAGTCATTTAAATATTCTTTTACTGTGCTACTCCCCTGCAGCAGTTCACTATCCTTTCTTATCCTCTTTTCTACCAACACCCTATCCACCATAAGAGAAGTTGATTCAATGCTGGTACAATTCCA